>JAWWEM010026917.1:0-17673 GCA_035582935.1 Ormyrus thymus | reverse complement strand
TTTTACAGTCTGTGATCAAATTAAAATGTACTATTGTAATGTTTTCTCGAAAAATTTTCTCCGTGTATAATCGCGTCTAACGCTGTTTAACTTCGGTGATCGGACGAGAACCGGTACTCTTAGCGTGGTATGGTCGTTGACGATCTTATACTAATTTATTTTTAAAATATAGTAAAACAAGTTATTTATTATGCACTATAAAATATTGTACATAAAATATTTCGATTTTTGCACTTGAGAAATTACGTTTGTATACTTTATAGTTTTCCGTATATTTGTAATTTATTTTGTTGACTTATAGTATTGAAGCATTTTCATAGCTTGAAGTGTACTCTGAAATTCACGTCTTCATTTTAAGCTATTAATATGATTTTATTACGAAACATTATAAATAATAAATAATTAAATTATTTTAAAATTAAAAATTAAGTCTTGTCTTTAATTCATTTTTCTGTTCGGGCTTTATCGAGTCAGAACCCGAAATAAAAAAAAAATAAAATTAAACATTTACCCTTCTTTATTTTCTACATAATCGGTTGTAAAAAAAAGAATAAAATAAACAAGTACTTACAAGAAGAAAAAAACGGTAAGCAAACCTATAATCCGCAAACGTTTCCGAGCTTAGCTGCTTAGTGCAAAAAGATCCTCGCTCCGAATACCGGCTGCCTGCTCAAGTTCGCACACACAAGTGGTTTAACGTACGACGAAGATTGATGAGACCGGCAAAACGTTCGACGGGCATTTCGAGGGTGGCTGCTTTTCCAATTGGACACGTTGGCCAATTTGATTCGTCGGAGGGAATGCTGGAGAGTTCCCGTCAACGGACCTCTGAACCGAATGAGTTTTTAATCCCCGCGTCGAATAAATTTCGATGTTTCGCGGGGAAAGCATTTGTTTTGCGGGGAACGGAATTAAAGGGAAAACTTTTTAAATTTTTTAAATTCAGGACCAGTAGTCAATTTTTTCAAAATATTCTCCAGTATAAATTCTGTGCCGCTCTGATTTCGCACTTTCGCCTGATTTCCCCAAGAGCTGCGTACAATTATGCCAAGAACCCACGGTAGGCGTAGCGTGAAAATTAACGAGGCACCCTTAATTTCGCAGAAATTACAAATTTTATATTCCAAAGTACGAGTCGGGCGCGTTCGATTATGGCTCTCTTCGGATTAAGATTCAAGGAGATTAAAACTTTTAGCTTTTTTCAGTCGTCGCGGAGCTTCTTATTTCAAGGGTTGTTATTTTGTATTTTTTAGAAACTTTTTGTTACTAATCATGAGAATAATAATTAATATTGGAAACGTAACTAATACACGGAGAGAAATATTGCAGTAAAAATTATAAATATTTCAATAAAAATGACTAAACTTTTTGGTAATGCAAGCACAGACTGCCAAAACCCAAAAATTTACAATACTTTTTAGTACAATTTACTGAAATTACACGAATTTGTACTAAAATTTCATTAAAATTTACTAAAAAGTATGGTAATTTTTGGGTTTTGGCAATCTGTGCTCGCTTTTCTAAACAGCGTAGTAATTTTTACTGAAACTCTTTCTCCGTGTAATTTTTGCAACTAAAACACTTTCAAAACTCTCTCTTTGCTTCCTTCGATCAATCGCTCCCACTGCGACGCATAAAACGCCTCGCCGCAAATTTCCCTTTTACAACGCCACTTGAAGCAATTCTGGCGCAGCTCCAAAGTTTTTTTCTTCTCAGAATTACCCCCGAATTCGGACAAGAAAAAACTCCCGACGCGTTTCGCGAGATCGTTCTTAGCGGGCGTAAGTGTCGGGTCTGGCTGACATCCGGGAGATGAAATGCGCGCCCCGAAACCGGATTGCAGACGGAAATATAAACGCGGGCGGGAAATGCAAGAAGGTCCTGGACGTAATGCTCGGGATAAATAAACATGAAAGCACTGCAAAAGGGTCGCGAATAAAGGGCAGGTGGAGGTTAATGAACAGCGGCGGAGAAAATAAACGGCGGAGGACGGAGGCGAAAAAGTGTCGTTGGACGGCGCGCGGGACCGAGGGGGAAAAATAAATTGGTAGACTATTTGCATGAATGAGGGAAGAATTTAGTTGGCTAGTATTATTGTTAATTAGAAGCTTTAACGGGGCTTTTTTCTTTCCAGTATTTGCATGCCAGTTTAATTAGTGAAATTTAACGGCCAGAAAGGTTGGAGCTGAAGTTTTGAAGGTGCATGGAAAGTTTTCGAGAGATTTTAAGGAATATTTACAATATTGCAATCTTATGCTACATAAATGAATGTTAATAGTCAATTATCATTTTATTAAACATTATTGCTACGTGGAATTTAACATTTTGAAAAAGTACAAGTGCTGTTCAGAAACTTTATTTGCAATTATAAATTATAAAGTATACTTAAAAGCCTTAAAAATAACATAGTTCTCTTAAAGTATATAGGGATAAAAATCTGTTCAAATAAAATTTCCGATAAAATAATTATATATATATACACGAAAAATACTGCAAACGTTTTTTAATACACTCATACAAGAGTATACTTTTAAAAAACATTTTTCATCGACTACTTCCATTTTTGTACAACTTATTTAATATCAATATTACTTTTCATTAACGAAAAGCTTTCAAACCCTCAAAATAACCCGTAAAAGAGCCAGATACGTTTTCAGTATCCAAAAAAAAACGGCTGTTAAAACCAAAAATAGAACCGACGGCTTTACTGCCGTAGTTGTAATAACTTCCTGAAACAATTACAGTCGAGAAAAGCCGCTAAAAGTTCGCCGCGGCCGACAAAAGACGGCACAAAGCCAGAAACAAAGGCGACGAAGGGACGAGTCTTGCGCGAAGCATTTTTTTGCGCCACGTTGCCCGACCCGAGATTAAACGCGGCCGCCGCCGCCGCGACGTTCTCCCGGCCGGGGATCGAGTTCTTTTAAAGCCGGGATTAACTCCGGTCAAAGTAGTCTCCTGTTTTCTAATTTTTTTTGTTTTTTTTTTTTGATCGGCAAGTGGATTAATTTTTATCATTCGCAATTCCTCTGCTAATGGATTTTTTGCGACTAATGTATTCGAGTAATGAGTAATGGATGTAGCTTTTGTGTACGGGGGCTGATCATTTTTTGCGACTGCATTCGAATAATGAAGTATTTTTTTACTTTTGTAGAGATGGGTTTTGCATCAGGTTTGCTGTTTTGTTCAATTAGAGGACTGAAAATTGTTCGAAATATGTTTTCTTTCGCAGTTTAAAAAGTCATTTTTTCTCGCTTTTAACAGAAGCTAAGAGAGGACAAAATATTAATAGCCTTACAAAAACTGTAATAAAAATACGCTCAGAACCCTTTGGTAAACACTCTGCAATACTGGTAAAGGGAAACAGTAAGTCGTAAAACTATTTCGAAACTGAAAAATAATGCTAAAGATAGTCCTTCTACTATTTTTGAAAAAATAAAATAAAGGTAAGATTGCAGACATTTTTCTGAAAGCATACAATTATGTCGACGAAAAAAGTTCCGGAAGAAACTTGCGTAATTTGTAATTTCGAAGAAGCACGAGAACGATTCGTTTATCTTAATAACTTTCAATTTAATGAGAATTCATGAGTTTACGCTTTATGTTACTTAATTTGTATATGCACATTGCAAACGAGTAAAATATTCCCATCATGATTTCATAAATAACGAATACGACACAGGAAGTTTTTTTTGCAATATTCTCTTTGCAGCAGAACAGAGCACACATTTCGATTTATGAGTCAATTAAAATCCCTCCGTAATTGAATGAAAAAATCTCGAAAAAAGTCAACGATCTCTTCTAATTAATTATAAATTAAAAGCTTTTATAGACCGATATGCGTATTTAAAAAAACAAAACGAAAAACTTGACATCTGACTACGTAAAAAGTAATACTATGTGCCCACCTCCTTAATGGGATTGTTTGTCCGCAAAAAAAAATGTATAGCCGACAATTTATCACGCCAAATCTGTTCTAAAGCGCCGAATAAACTTTCTTTCGACGCGCTCATCTTAGCGGATTTCCATTAATATGATGTAAGACGTTGCTCGAGTCGTTAAGAATATTTTAGTCGAATTTAATAAATGGCGCGGGTTTGCGTTTCTGGTGTGCCTTCGGATTTGCGTCGTTATAAATGCCGTTTCGCCTCCCGCGCAAATTTCGGAAATTTATAGCTGTTTAGAGGCGAATAAATTTTGAGAAAAGGGACGCGGGACTGTGCCGACCTGTTTTTTATTTCAATGTACGTATATTTAAGAAAGTAATTAAAAAAACCGCTGCCAATTCATTGGCGCTTAGCTTCCTCCTAATTAATTTATCGCTCCAATATTTATAGTAATAGTTCCAATGAGATATATTAATGCATTATTAACTAGGGGGAACCAAAATTTATTAAGTAAAAATAAAAGGATCAAAATAAAAAAGGCTATTTTCAGTTGGATTAAAAAAGTTTCTCTACCACAAAATAAGATAACATTTACAATACATCTATTCGGTGGAATCCTGATTATTCAATCAACTTAATTGCCAGGGCAGCACTCTCGAATTGTCTATCCTCCCAGGCATTTACACGGTGGTTAGCGATGTACATGCCCTTTTTGTATCCGATTCCGGAGTTAACGGGCAGAGAGAGAGAGAGAGACTCGAAGGAATCTCCCGAGGATTTCGTTGGCGTCGCGGCCCGGCTGCCTCGGCGCATCGAACAAGTTTCGAACTTCGTCTCTCTCGCGTGGTTCAATTGGCTCGGAGTCAACAAGTTTCCAGGGTCGCGCGACGGTAAAGTGAAATATTTTCTTGTCCGGCTTGTAAGTCCTCTGATTGTTCGACGGTTTAACGAGTTTCCAGTCGCGAATACCAGGTGGTATTTTGATAGTGAAGGTTTTCCGTTTATTTTTATTGGGGTGTAGAAACAGGCTTCTTTTCTTATGCAATTTGTATCTTTCTGATAGTTATTTAACATTTTATAAATTACGCATAAATACTTTAAGCTTGTTCTACCACTCCATTGAAAAAGCAATCGATGGACTCAGGCCAGAATATTACAATAAATTCTGAATAAATGCAATAGCTTAACAAAACTGACTAAATATTCAAATTACAGGTCGCGGCAGACTAATACCTTAATTCCGGGTTTCCGAGCAAATAAAAGCCACCTCTCCGTCCAGTCCGTAAGGCCGAGAACAAAGAAAATAATGCGCGAGGAGGCACGGGGCACCTTGAGTACCCTTATTTGTCCCAAGGACGCCGTATTTTCCCGCCAACTTTCATAAGTCATTCGGAGAATGGCGCCGGGTATACCCTTTGTTTGTCTTTTCGACTTCGCTTTGGTGAAAGTTTTTAGAGAAAAAAAGGAAGTCAGTTCTTGCGCGACTAAATCGTGGATGGATATAGGAGGAGAGCAGTTTTGTCGTTTATTTAATCATTTTTATATTCTAGTGGAAAAAACTATTTTTAAACAGAAAGTGGACGATATTCACCCTAATATGAAACAACAAAACTTATATTAGATTTAAGTAACCAACTTAGCGACGCGCTTAGCAAAACATATTTTCGAAAAATATCAGCCTAATGTAACATTTAAAAAAATCTCAACGTTCAGCTCGCTAAACATTAACCGCTCGAAGCCTCTGCCGCCCAAATTCTTCCCGACTCTCCATATAATCTCCTCTCCATCCTGGAGCCCTCCTCCAATAATCGAGTTCCTACCCGCAGCCGGGGCGAGACCACGGCGAGGCCCGCTTCATCAAGATTACTCAGAGGGACGAGAGATTCTCAAATGGTCCTCGCGATCATCGAAGGCTCATCCGGGAGTCGTTCCACAACCGCCGGGGTCCGGTCTACTCTTTTGCCGGCGATTCTTTACGAGCGACGTCGTGGCTTGTAATGTCCGGGATGGTCGGTATACGAGAGGCTGTCGGTGTGTGGTATGCAGACCGTCGTTTTTGAGAGGTGATCAGAGGGAAAATGTATGGTGATTGGTCGTCGGCCTATTCTTGTTGAAATGCTCGCGTAGGAGGTTGGGCAAAGAGTTTCGACCCTGTGATAATCGGAAATACATGTTTCTTTTTTCTTTTAGAAATTAAAATTGTTGTTTAAAGAAAAGAAGATGGAGAAATTTTTTTTTCAAGAAATGTGAGAATGGATGACTCAATTAGAGATTTAGATATCGAATAATTTAGGTTGAGTACTTTATGCTTTCGACTGGGACATTTTAAAGTAAAATCTGAAATCAGAATCTGATTTGTGAGGTCATTGAATTTTGTAAAACAATTTGAAAATAATCTTGATACATTTGTTGAAAATCGCATGTAAATTATTGTACAATGATAAAAACCTGCTGTAACTGGCGATTGCATAACCGATATTTCGAGCTTATGCCAATGAAGAATTAAAATTTTTCCAGGTGTAGTAATAAAATTTATGACTGCATGAATCATCGCACGACATTTTTTAAAGAAAATTCGTTTTTAAATCGCCCGAATGTAACATCTGAAAACTCTTTAAAACCTTCAATTAACCGAACGTCAAATCAAACGCTTTAAGTACTACCATCCTTATCTCCCTTCCGCGGAACTTACATCCTAACGGAATGACTCCATCCAAACGCACATCTTTTTACAAAATTACACGGCAATAAACAGTGGCGCTCACTCTGGCACGAATCTCCGAGCTTTTAACTCCCGCACTCCGGCAAACACGGCGAAATCTCGCGCAATACCTCTACTTACGCCCCCCCCCTGCAATTCTTGCCCCGCGACAAAGACTCCATTACCCATTTATTGAAAAAGTACAAGCGTAAAAAGTACAACATTATCGGAGCTCCGGCTTTAATTTAAAAATGAAATTCTTCGTTTATATACGAAAGAGGAGTAGTGCATACGCGGCAAATATTTATGTCGACGACGTCGTAAATACAAAGGGACAGTCGAGAAATGCAGCTGAAAGCGAGTGGAAAATGAACGGATTGACGGCGTTCCTTTTCTGGTCTTATATAGCAGTGAAATTTCGTACACGCTGCCTGGCGAGGCTAATGCTATAGAAAAATGGCCCAGTTTTTTGAGAAAGGGGATATTAATACGTGGTTTAATGTATGTGAATTGTGTTTCTCTGGAATGAGCTTTGTGGTTAATTTGATTTATTTGCGGGCGTAGAATGTGCTTTTCATTAAACATTCAAAAGGGAATGATATTCATAATTATTTTAGGAAATATTTGAGATATATAGATATTTTCAGTAAATTAGAGTTTTTAAATTTATTCAATAATTATAAGAAGTCGAAGCAAAATATTTTGAAAGTACATAAAAATGTGGTTTTTGTGTTAAATCGCAAGAGAATATCGTAATTCTAATAAGTTGCTCATATAAAAGGTTTTGGAACAAAGTTTCTATCTTTTCCTGTCTGCCCATGTCAAGCTTTTTCTACTGGAAGAATTCCAATTATTTTGAATTCGAAAATATAAGGAAAATCTTTTTCTGAAATTAAAATAATACGAAACTGTCTAGTTCTCCTTTAAACCAACAATAAAGAAAAACGTATGCTTCGAACGATTTCATTGAAATATTTATTGAATTTTTCGAAAGGTGCATTATATAAAAAATGTTTCCAAAATAATGTGCATTCAATATTTGACGTGAATTCAACCAATATCAATAAAATCACAAATAACAATAAACGTTTCAAGAATAAAATCATTATTTGCATTAATATAATAATAAAATAACAGGAGGATATCAGCGTTTCCCATGCGTATCGAAACTGCAGCCAAAGCCGCGCAAATCTGATGTTACGTTTTAATTTAAAAGTCAAAATTAAAAATAAATGCGCACTTCAGAACAAATTTCAATACCTTTTCTGCAGTACAAAAAAAACGTATAGAAATTTGCCCCCCCCCCCTCTCCCCCCACGATGCGCATATTTGGGTATTAAACTTACATTAAACTGAAAATTGACGTTTGCGCCGCGTATCAAATCCGCGCGTCCGACGAAATCCGAGTCAAAAATTTATGAAAATTGATGAAAGCCTCGTTCGAGGGGATTTGGTTCTCGGAAACGAGGAGCTTTTAATGGAGACTGCGAAATCTTTTTTTTTTTGCGTTTAATTAAAAACCGAATAAGAGCGCGCTCCGCGGCGCGTTACGGTTTCGCTGGATTCGCGCCTCGTTACACTGCTTGAATATTTAAATGTTCGACGCGAAACGCGGCGGAGGCGGACTGCAACTGAATAATGACAGAATGTCAAATAAACGCGGGACGCGGCGTGCTAATCGTGGAGCTTTATTGGGGTATTCAACATAATTTTCATTTTATTACGATGAAAATTTGCATAGGCGTACAATGTTTTAAGATTACTACTTTCGAGTTCGTGATAAATAGTTCATTGATGCTTTTACGACTTCTAAGCACGTTTAATTTCTGCAAGTATTGATTTAAAGAAGGTCAAAAGCAAAGAAGCTTTTTTGATTATCTTTTCGTGTCCTCGTCTCCGTTATTCACAAAATTAATTTGATCTTTACGACCACGAATGCGCGATTTACAATTTGGGAAAAAAGATATTATTTGCTGTTCCGGAAATGAATTGTATAAATTTCAGTATAAATAAAAGATCACCAAGCATGGAGCACGAAATGCTTTTACAAATGTATCCTTTCTGCATAATTAAAAGCACAAAATACCGCATGAAACGCTCCCCTTTACAAATCGTCCGCCTTTGAAGTTCCTCTAATCACTGTCCTACATATATCGGTCACAAAGAAGCAGCGAAATTTCGCAAATCGCACGTGTTGACTCCGCCCTTTACCCGAGCAGAGGTGGAAGCGAGCTCCGAAAAAAAATAAGAGCGGGAAAAGGAGCGGACATCGACGCTTCTTGTCGACGAGGGCCCGAACAAAAAGCGAGAAGCGCGTAATAATGGATGAGCGAAAAAAGCTTCCCTCTCTCCGCGGCAGATGGAAAAACAGGTCGGACGGAATGCTTAACTCCTGCTAGTCGGGTGGGAACTGAAAGGACTCGAAGGCCGGACCATCTTTCAGACTCGAGGCGGATTATCGGCGAGTGGCTAATGTCCTGATTTTGTGAAAATACAAGCGTGGGTATAGGGGAAAAAGCAAGAGGAGGAAGTGCACAGCGGCCGGGGAGTTTGTTTGTTCTCGCGACTTTGAGTGGGATTAGGCGGGGATTTATGCGGGGAGAGTATAATAATTTGGAGTGGATAATGCGGTCATACTGCCGGGATATACTGTTATTATTAGTGTCTAATGTGGCTCCGGAGTAAGGATCACGGGATTGAATTGCTTACATTGTTCGTTTTTGCAGCTGCAAAGCGACTTGAAGGCAATAATCTCTAAGTATGATTAAGTGAACTTAAATATTAATAGAGGAAATTATTATTTTTTTTTTTTGCTTTTCCAGAAAGAATTTAAAATAGTATTTGAATTATTGATGCATTGTTTCGACAATTTTATAATATAATGTTCGAACATTAGTATTTATTTATTAATAGCCTCTTTGATAAATGGATTCTCAAGAAAATAAATAAGTAATGAAAGTCGGTATGAGGAAGTGTGAAACGCGATCACAAAGAATTCTTTTCACTTCCCTCTAACATCGTAAATCTAAGAGACACTTTCCTTCTTCTATTATTGCTGTTCAAAAAAGAAACACGTCTATTGTAGAAATTTAAAATCTCTATCTCCCGACCAATAAAATCTTCCGCAAATGTTAATTTCGTACAAGCTGCACTGCTAATTCTAATTTCGAAAACGTACCAATCCCACCGGACCCGATCCCATGTTTCTTAAACAATACCCCCAAGAAACGCCACGCATTTCCCCCCCCCCCCCCCCGACATAAACCGCACGAAGTTTTCCCAAGATTGTCCAGAAGAAAGATTCGCTCCGATCTATCACGCAATACATCTTAAAATATTTCCCACCCTGTTTCTCGATCGCGTCTCGTCTCGCCAATATGCGATAGTTTCCCCGGAACACGAGGCAGTCCGCATTCCGGGGGGAGGGGGGGGGGATGGACGCAAGTTAAGATCGATCGGATCGTGCTTGTACCTAAAGGCTGGGGGATATCGCCTCCGGCAGGCTTTTCTTACAGCGCGAACGTGATGATCGATTCGAGAGATGGAATTTGTTCGCTCCCCCGATACTTTCGGCGGCTTTGATCTCCGACTGCTTCGTCGTCGTCGGCGCTCCGCGCGGAATAGCGATGGGATTTTATTTTTCTCCTTTTTTTTTACGCGGCACGCCTGCTTTTCCGAAAATTGCGCGGCGCGCCCTTTCGAAATTTAACTTCGGCACGCTCGTAAATTTGGACTATGAATTTTTGCGCTCGCGCCGACGGGCATAAACATTTGCAGCGTGTGGCGCGCGGCCTTTTGTTTTTAAGGCTGTGGCGGATCTGTTTTTTTTTTTTTTTTTTTTAGCGGAATGAGCAAGCCGAATCGCGTCAGTGGATGGGATTGCGCGTAATTTGGAGAAAGCGTCCGTTGTCAGGAGTGATATTTATTTCGGTAGGAGTAAATTTTAATAAAAGGCACTCTCGAACGAAACAATGCAATTTAAATTCAAGGCGGTACGTATTTTCGCTCTATTTGGATAACGAAAGCCCGGATATTCTTATGTAAATTTTAAATTACATCGGCTCTGCGCGTCGCAGTTTCCCGTCTTACATTTACCGGCAAAACAGCCATCGTCATCTAAATTTTGTACGAGCGTTCAGACGTCGAGCGACACCCGAAGAACTCGCGGAAAAGGGTTCGCCGGACAGCCTGACACTTAAATCCCCGCCCGTCGCGGGAGAGTTTGACTTATAAATTGTCGGCGTCAGCGGCAGCCCCGCGAATCCCAATTAACGTGCAAATCGATGCAAATTCGAAGAATCAAACATTCATTAAGGACGGAACGCGCCGCGATATTTTATTCATCGGCGACGGGGGGGAAGCGGCCGTAAACCAAATTTCACCGGCTGCCACTGCAGCGCGGCGCGGAGCTGTCGTGATTCCAATTACGCTTTTTAGCGAGATTATTCGCCTCGTAATTAGTGGGAGCTGCCGAAGATTTTAATGAGAGTTATAGCGCTATACTTTCGGCCGTTATATTTGCTTTAATTTTTCGACGAAGGATTATTTTCGTTCGTTTGGCGCGTCGCTGCCTGGAAAACGGTGGGAGATAAAATGTATAAAGCCGAGGATGATAAATCGGTGAAATTCGAGGAACAGCCAGACGTATCCAGGTGTGTAGTTTCGACATCAAATATCTTCAAAACTTTTTTATCTTTGATTTTTTATTCAAACCTCCGCGTTATAAATCTTTCTTTTTTACAAGTTATAAAATATTTTTCAAAGAAGAAAAATTCTGAAATCTTTAATGTTCGCACTTGCATACTGTAAATACGTCGAAATTAATTTTAAACACTCGAAATCAAGTAATTTTACCATCTTTAATACAGCATTAATCAAAACATTATTTTCATGGTCAATTACATCATTTTTCAGATAATAATTTATGCTATAAAAAATGTACTCGATCTTAAGAGCCTTTCATTCACGAAGTGCATTCAGAATAAATTGCAAATCTATCAAACGGTAATAAAACTAATATCAGGAAATTTTCAGCTAATGGAATTATGCTTCTGCCGCATCATTGATTTCAGAACTCGAATAGAATTACTTACACGGCGAGTAATTATTAGTCTAATTATAACTAGATAATTACCGAAAATGTCAACATACAGCCTCAAAACTTGCGGACGCTCATTAGCGTAATTTCTAAACTATCCAACTATGATCCATCGATCCCACCCAAACAATATTAGTACTGGACACTTCGCGAACTTTAAAAGAAAACAAATATTCGTGTCTGTCGCAAAAGTATGAATTCCAAACTTGCACGAGAGCTTTCGACTGTTTGTCGAAAATATCTTAGCACAAAACTTTTATAAACCGCCAACGTCCAGTGGACGTCGCAATAAATGTTCCTGTTAAAGCAGACGCTGTTTTACGGTTTCACCCGCAAAGAAATCTTCGGCAAAATATCTCCATATTTCAACGGACCCCTCAAAATTCAGGTGGACTACATCAGCATCGAGAAGTTGTAAAAAGAAACTTGCGTAAAACTTTCATCATCCTAAAATGGAATGAAAGCGCTGAAAATGTAATGCGTGAGAATGTAATGCCACTTGTTTTTAGCCCGAGTAACGAGGCAATTTAGAAAATTTGTTTGCTTGGTGAAGAGAATTTTTTGAAAAATTCTTCCCATATTTTAGAGAATGATTAACTGAAATGTTACAAAGGAACGGTATTGATCATAATAGAAATTTAATGTTCAATAACCGGGTGTAAATTCAAGCAGTTTCTGATTAGTTTCCCAACACGACGTCGTAACATCTAAGTGGCAAGTATAACGGAGCAAATTTCTACCGAGCAACTTTCACAATTTTCGACTGCTTAAAAACAGTAATTTAAGTTAACTCGGCTGTCAAAACGTGAATAGGATTTGTTTGCATGGTTGTGAGTAAATTTCAATGAAATTCTGTTCAAAGTGGTGGTAATTTTCTGCAAGTTTCTAAGAAGAAATGGAACAGTTTATATAATATTCTTTTGACATACATCTTTTATCATAGAATTTTTTTTCAATAAATTCATCCAACTCGCCAAATTCTGAATTCGAACATAATTCTAAGTAAAATTTTAATAAAATATTCCTCAACCTGCATTGGTGATGGGGTGATAAATAAATAAATGATTGTTCAATTAATAATCTGAAGTGGTGCGATCTTGTAAGGACGATGTACGTCTTGACCCTTTGGCCGACTAAGAGCGAGTGCCCCGCTCGACCAGTGTCTCTCTGTAGTTACGTTAACCGCCAGAGGCCGCTAATAATTTTTACTGTATACTACGTTCTTACAACACAACCTAAATCATTAAAATTTATATTTGTTAATTAAATAAAGTAAAAGAAATGAAATTCATTTGAAAATGTAAATTGATTGTATCTAATTACGTGCAGTTCTCGAATAAACGTAGTAAAAACAATTGAACGACCCATTACTTCTATTCCTTTCTTAAAAAATCCATTCTTTCCTTAATCTATGAGATGTAAGTTGAAGTTCATCATCGAGCGTTGTGATTGGTCTAAAGTACATACATACGTATGATACGTACATTACTTTACGTATGTACGGGGTGCATTCCGTTATTCATGCGATTCGTGCGCTACTAAAATGAAAACGAAATGTTCCGATGTCCTGCGCCAGGTTGAAGGTTATCTATAACCTTTCTTTTCTTTTCAAAAAGAATTTCGAAACTAAAGAGCCAAAAACTCAATTGCTTCTGACCTTATGATTTTTTGCAAATCCTGATTCGTACAGGTTCTTACGAAGACATTCGAATCAGGATTTGCAAAAAGCCATAAGCTCAGAAGCAATTGAGTTTTTGGCTCTTTAGTTCTTCTCCCAACTCTTTTATTATTTTTAGCAAATAATTAAAAATTATGTTTATAAAGAAATATTTTTTTAAAATAAATTACCCATAATTTGTCATTATATATAAATAATTTTATCAAAATTAAAACTATCTAAAATAACATTAAATTACCTGCAAAAATAATAGTTACAAATATTTTTAATATCAATCTGCAAATCAAATAGTAGCCAACTTCAATTTTATATAAAAAAGTAACCACTATTTTAATGCTTGTAAAACCATTAAACGAAAAAAAATACATGTGCGCGCGCGAACCGCGCACAGACATCACTAGTTATATAAAAAAGTATAAAGTAAATATCTCAATCTACATTTCCACTTACTTCTATTTGTAAAAGAACATTTATAAGATAAATATTCCAATCCAAATATCCATCCATTTAGCCTACCTTCACTTTTTCGCTTTACAGATCCATCCGAGCGGCGATCACGTCATTCTTCCTCTCCTCTTAACAAGCATCGCAAGAAACTCGTTCCCGCTGCACTATCAATTTCAAAAAGTTCTCCGCCGATTCTCTTGCTCCCGTCACTTCCCAACGTCCGCGCAGACAAACAGTCGACCGACGGAAATTCGAAAAACGCTTTTCTCATCGCACCGATAGATGAAGAACCGAGACTTTCTCAGGTATCCTATGAATAGTAATGAGCGGCGGCTGCGGAGATTCCCCAAGTTTTCCCGGAGTTTGCGGATTCCAGACACGGACGATCTCTCTCGATTTTTTCCCCTTCTTTTCCGCTCGCCCTTTTCAAAGGAATACCCCGGTAAGTCGTTATTCCTCGTTTGCCGAACGCGAAAATGTTTTGCGCGCTTTGGGATGCGTTTTTCTGGGCGTGGTATAGGCGGATAAGTTTTGGGAGTTATCTGAGGTGAAGAAATGCTGCATTCCCTGGAGGTTTAGAGTTTGATTTGGGATCGAAGGTGAAAAAACTGAGATTTATTTTGAAATGTTTAGAAAAGAAAACGAAAGTAAATTGACAAATTATTAATTGTAAAAGAACATTTTACAATAAATATATAGCAGAGGAAATGATTACGTACAGTTTTGATTAAACTGAATCAACTTCCTGGAGGAAATCATCGCAACACAAGAAAAATACTCTGTTGCATTCTAGAATACAAAGAAAATAAAGAATTCTAATTTCCGATAGCTTATTCTGCAATTGTTGCACTCTCGAATGACGGCTTCTCATTTCTTCGAAGAGAACAACAACGCAACAGGTTATTTTTTTCCCCGTAGCGTATCGACGGTATCGAATAAATATAATCTCAATATTCCGATACCCTTTCAATCAAATGTAAATTCAAGAGACTTTCAATTTTTTCAGTAACCAAATTGGACTCATTTTCCCTTAACGGAAGAGTTCTTTGAGAATTTTCAAGTAATCGAAAGTATAATCATCGCTCTTAATCCATTAAAAGGATACCTCAAGTCCTTGTAGCAAATACTTATTCGTAAAGAAAAGAAAGAATGAAATGCAATTCAACACGTGAAATTATAAATTTAAATAGCTTGACAAGAGAATAAGAAAGTCTAAACCTTACAACTAATTCTATATAATTTACTAAAATTGCAGTTTTTCAGATTTTTATTTAATTTTTTAACAATGATAGTTTGCAACGATACAATGCCTATTTTGACGTAAAAATAAAAAAAAAGATAAACATAATGGTTAATTATCGTCGAAAGCTTACTTTTCAAAACAGAAACCAAGCAGCATCATACTCATAAAACAAAACGAGCGATCGTCAAAATTCCCCTTCGATTCCCAATTTTCAATTTCGCAACAAACGACCTCGTCAAGATAAACGGCAAATAACACCTCGTCCGCCTCCGTAAAATTCTTCCCCCCCCCCCAACCGGAACAACCCCCGATAAAAAAATCCACGGACGTTGCCCGGCGTAAATTAAAGAAAGCCGCTTTCCAGATCAGCCCCCCTCGCCTCTCGCAGCAGCCGCTCCGGCGAGGCGCACTCGAAGTAGCCCCAACAATGGTCACGCATTACACGCGGGGAGCCCTGAAAGGGGCTGCACTTAGAAGCCTCCTCCCCGTAAAGCGAGCATTCGGGGAGAGCGAAGAGGCCGCACTCTCGGTTTTATTCGATTTTTGATAGGCGGCTTCTTAGGCCATTGTTGTTTGTTGCTGTTGCGCCACCCCCCATTGTCGATCGCGGCGAGAGTCATTTCCACTTCGATCGGCGAATTCGAGGGCTGTCTATAGACATATATCTCTATAGACCGTATACGGGCACGAAAGTCGAGCGCCGCAGCGCTTTCCGGATTGACTTTAATCGAGCTGGCTGCTCTTTTTTTGGGATTCATTTTTCAGCGCGGGAGGAAATGGACGGACGCTGTTGCGGATGTTGGGAAGGAGAGAGGTCTTTGTTTGCCGCCGTGTAATTCGAGTCGATCGTCGAGGATTGAATAAAAGAGATCTGCTAAATGTTTGTAATTGTTTAACAGGTAACCAGAGTTGCACGCTGCTACTTTTAGTTGATTTCGTCGGAGACTTACGTTACTAAATTTCTTTGCAAAAGAAACTTGCACACTGACCGTAATCGCCAAGCGATTGGATTAAGAAATTGGCTTGATGGAATTCAATTAACTTCGTGACCAGAATTAAGCTACCGTGCTTCTTGCAATCGTCGAAACTACTCAACCTAATTGCCAGAATAAAACTATCACCTGGCGGGGGAAAAAAATCGTCACCGTCAATCCCAACCGCTAATTCCAAAAACCGAATCGTGCCGACCCAAGCACGTCGTTCAATTAAAATTTTTTATTCTAGCAAATAATAATGTCTCGAAAAATTCCGCAAGTTGCAAGATAAAGAATTTGTGTTCCTCGTCGAAAGCCGAGCGAAAATGCATTAACCGCAGCAGCGCTTCCTCATCACGTCACCCTCATATCATCTTCATCCAAATATCCGGCGAAAATCGTAAAGCGCGATGGCGAGCATCAAGCGCACCGAATTCCTTTCCCCGAAAATGAACGGCACGTCTCCGTTGAAGAGCAGCGCTTTACAGGAGCCTGCCATTCTCCTCTGTCCCACTTCTTCCCCGCGCCGTCGCTCAAAAAATCGCACGGGCGATCTTTTTCCGCTATACCGTAATTGAATCGCGAGATTCCCCCGGCCGGGGCCTCGAGGGGGAGAAGTATTGCGGATAGAGATGTTTTATGCTTTCTCTGTCTCGTTTCCTTCCGCCGTCGCTTTTTTATCGGCGCGACGGTTTCCGATTGATCCGTCGCGTCGCGAGCTGATGGATGATGGATTTAACCTCCCTCTTCCGTTCGCTCGATGTGGGTTTTAAAACAAAGCGCGCGGCTTCGCGCGAGTTATTGGTTTCGAGGTGAACATGTTGGACGTAAGCTGCGTCTAACAAATAAATGGTGAAAAATTCTGTAATAGATATCAGTCAATCCTTAAAATCGATCGCCTAACAATTAAAAACCAGAACACTCTCGCCTCTCGCCGAAGACAAAACCTTCCCGAACCCCCGCAGAATCCCTCTCGGTTCGCGAAAGAAAAACCCCCCCTAATCCAGGTCTCTCGGTGCGGCCTCGATCACGCAGGGCGTAATGGAAGTCGAGGGCCGAGCGTGTTTGCCCGAGCCGCGTGCGACTGTTTGTCGAGCCCTCGAGAGAGCAGCAACTCGGCTTAGGAAAATGCAGCAAGGCCAGCCGAGGCGCTAAGTTTCCCGGCGAGATTATACGAACGGGACCAAAAGTGCCGCCGCCGCGCGCGGACGCTGATGATAAGGGGGCCTTGTCGGTTTTGCGCGGCAAAGAGGGGGGGGGGGAGGGGCGCTGGGTTTGCTCAAAGTTGCTGGACTTGGCTGCTGATTAATGGTCGGGTGGATTTCGGGGGTTTCAAGCTATGGGAAGAAAATTGTCTTTAAATCGTTTGGTTCGACTGAGGAAGCTTAATAAGGTTTTAGCTAATTTTGCTTTGTTTTAATATACAAAACTGAATTTCGGGTTTGAAAAATTAACGCTTATAAAGTAGCAAATTAAATGCAGAAGCAAGTCAGCTGCTTTATTTTCATTGATTATTTGATAATTACAAATCTCAGCGGTAGATTTGTAATTATATATATTTATATATATACAAATAACTCACTGTAACTCCAGCTTCCGGTAACTTTTTTGGTACGCGGTTCCAGTTTCTGGGACCCGCTTCGTTTTC
>JAWWEM010026906.1:0-17677 GCA_035582935.1 Ormyrus thymus | reverse complement strand
GCATTGCATAAGACTAAAATCTAAAAAGACACAAACATCTGGTGATCATAAAAAATATCCAATTATTTATAAGTTATTAACAGCCCTCTCAAAACGAACGAAAACAAATTTCCACGTACAATCTAAATCGCTTAGAAGTTCATGCTACGCAACGGCTCAGTCTCTTTTAATTTTCATGCCACTGGAGGAGCCCTTTAATTACGTGTTTTCGTATATTCGCTTTAACAGGCTGCAATTGTGTGCTCGTGTTTAAGCGAATAGATGCGCAGGCGCGCTCCCGCGGGTGAATAGTAGTGATTTATCGAGGTGCCCAGTGTCTTATCGGCTCAACGGTTACGAACGAAATCACTGATTACGCGAACAAGAGATCGTGCATTGTAGAACGCGAATATGTCGAAGGAATTAAACGAATCGTTTAATCTACTAAGAATTACTGAAGTAAATAGTCCCTGGTAGAGATGAATAACATTAAATACCAAGGCATAAGGTCTTTTTAAAAATTTGACCTATAAAATAGGTATTTTTGCTTTCTAGTTAACTAACTTTTATGTAATCCTTTTTTCATGGTTGGCGAACTTTTAAACTAGTTTGACTAAAAAACTTATTTTGTGGGTATTTACACTTTTACAATTTATTTGTGGGTAATTACACAGTTGTTACGATAGGTACTTTTCTTAACTCAGAAATACTCAGAAACTTGCTTGGTATTCTAGTTATGAGAGAGAGAGAGAGAGAGAGAGAGAGAGAAAAGAGGCAAGAAATTTACGTTTTCTTTAAAATTTTACCAAAGCAGTATTATAAATAAATGTTTCGTTCATGCTTCTTATTACTATTCTTATTACTAATAATTTTGTATATTGTATTGCATAACTGTGAACGGATTGAAACTTGATTCGAATATTTTTGATAATTTTATCTCTACTAGGGGTTTTAAAGGAATTTATAGTAAATTTTGATAGTTCAGTAATTTAATTAATCGAACTCAAGCATATATTATTATATATACAATTAATTAACCTTTAGACTGCCGCAAAGCCACTATAATGGCTCAGATATTGGTCGGACCTTTGTTCTAGTAATTTAGTTAACTTATGTATGGATTTTTACGCTAAAACTTGCGACTTTTCGACCTCAAAAATGCCGGCAGTCTAAAAGTTAATTAAAGGTTAATTTATACGTTAAAACAAGATTATGAAATAAAAGAATGAATTAATTACAAATTCTTTCTTCTATTTCTTAATTTAATTATATTATAAGCTATAATTAATACCCTATTTTATAATGGACTGTCATTCATTTATTCACATTAAAAAAAATAGTTTTTTGATTGATTTTGCTTGAAATGATAGAAAATCTGATTTTATCCGTATGTCTGATCAAACTCGGCATATTTCTACTGATTAACATACTTCCTTACATCACTTGGAAGTGTTATCACTTAAAAAATTACTTGATCGTGCAAACTTAAAAAGAATCGACTGAGTTTTACTTTCTGAAGAATAAATAAAAAATTCTAAATCAAAACATCACCATTGCCGAAATGACTACCTTTTTCGCGAACTTTTGCCCGACCTGCAAACAAAAGCTTAAAAATAATCTCCCGCATAAAGAGAATATACGCTTTCCAATTCTTACCTATCGCCTGAAAATATAAACTTAACAGACGCCAATAACAAAAAAGAAAGGGAAATAAAAAAAAAAAAGAAAACGCAAGCACTACCCGCAGTATATACTCTCGATAACTCATCGGCGTAAATTCAACTTGACCCACTGCTGGAATCCCCTCGTCGATAACGAACGTCCTAATGAATACGCCAGACACACAGAGAGACACACACCGTTTTGCACCCACAGCGACGCCAGTCGACTGTGCCAAAAGAGAAAGAGAGTTATAGGTGTGCGAGCGCTGCAGCTGCGGAACAAAAACGGGGATAATAAACGCAGGTAGCTCGCCCGACGGTGTTTTATAACCTGCGTTTATGTGCGCCGGGCGTCTGTGCAGGCAGCGGAACGAATACATCGTTGCTTCGGGATTAAATATGTATTCGTGAATTTCGAGAGCGGTCGGCTGATTCGTTAACCATTGGAGGAAAATGAAGGAATGAGGTGCGGTTGGGAATGAACATTTATACATTCGAGGCTTTGTGTTATAATAGTTTTAAAATATTTTCAGTAACTTTTTTGATAGTAAAGGTTAACGACAGTTTGAGTAACTTTTGTTATTTCGGGACATTATTAAAAAGTCAATCTTCTTAGAACAACGGTGAGAAAATTGAAAGGAAATTCACAGATGAATGACTAGAAATGTCTGAATTCAATTGCGCAGAATAGTTCTTTCGTAAATTTGAATTGTTACGGTCATTTCTCATTTCGCTCGACTTTTCATAAACCAAAATGATATGTAGGATCGCACTTTTACAGGGAAAAGCATACAAAGATTCGGAATATTATTAGTTACTCAAATACATGCACAGCACTTGTTTTTTAAGTAAAGTTTACGTAAATAAGAAGCAACTACAGATTTTAAATCTTTTTTTATTATTCAAGTATAAATTCGATTGAGCGAAAAATAGAATTCAAAAGGAAAGGGTAAATTGAATGTTGCTATAAAAGAGATCACTTCTTTATGTACTTCTAATGGGATAAAAAAGATTCGATTTATTAAGAACTTTCGGAATCACGTAAGGCAAGACCTTCGCCATGAAAAGAGAAATATCTGATAATTAAATTGTTTAATCCAATAAATCGACGAAGCTGCTAATTTGCTAAGAAATTGAATTACTGAATTAAATTTAGATTTAGTAGTTTTAAAAATTAAACCTTCTCTAATGAAATTCCGTCAAATGTAAAAATAATACAAAGAAACTTTAATAAATTTAACCTTGAACCATTAGAAAAGTTAAAATTTAATAAATTTTTATTTTTTAATTATCGTTTTTGTTTTAAAGTCGTGGTTAACTTTATCTTATTACAGATAAATAGCTTTGGCGCTTAAATGTTGCTAAAACCTTAATTTCTTTTTATAACTTTAAAACCACTGGTGGCAATGAATGAAAGGTGTATAGCTGGATGTGAAGTTGTTCATTTAAAAAAGAACATTTTGCGCTTTTTACTACTGTAAAGGAGCTTTTTAAAATTTTATGGACCATAACTCGGAAAAAATCATATCTTAAACTTTTAAAGAAACGCTTAAAGGAAGATCTTAATCTTCAAAATAACTCTTCCAATTCAAAGAATACGATTTTTTTCGAACTTCTTGTTAATCTAATATTGTATGGCTTAAAGCAAGCAAAAAGTTAATCTATCAATATAATACATCTACTGAAGCAAACCTTTAAAATGCTCAAATTTTGTGGACTAATCTACTTTTTATAACAATTTTCAGTTAAAATTTGGAAATCTTGTTCTTAAATTGTAAAAGGAAATGTTGTTCTCTAATTGTAAAAGAATGTCTAACCCATAAAAAAGCGTATCCCTGAGTTTCAAAATTTTGAATGCAAAAAATTATTTTACATTGACATGAGATAAAAGGCATGAAAGTCGGTTCATTAATTTCAGGCGTAATGCGAATTACATTATAATGGCTTTGACGCGACCACAGAAGATTACGTTCATGAGCACGACTGCAAAATTAATGTTCTCTATAATATTTAAGACCTTCCCAAAAGATTAAGTCCCGGATAGAGTAGTACGTCAATGGCGTAATTACGCACGGAAATGCCATTGTCTGAACGTCAAAAGATATTATGAAAACTGGCGAAGTAACTGCATTGAATCCCTGAGAGTAGCAAGAAAACGAAGGAACGTTATTACTGGGGAAAGGTCTACAAAAAGCAACGATCACGTTGTAGCCAGTGATACTGAACGATAATCAACTTCTATGGAACGATAAGTGCTGATACTTCGGAGAAGATAATGGTAAGGCATATACTCTGTTTTTTTCCTCGGTAAGGCAAAGTGTAGGACTCTCTATTTTCATTTCCAATTGCAAGTGAGAGGTTCCGGCAAAATTGTATAGAATATACATAAAAAATTGCATATACGTTTCTCCAGGAATGGACATCCATAGAGTTTACATAGTATATGCATGATTAATCTGTAAACTACACATCATTTTTTATTCACACGCAAAATGTGGGAAAAAACAAAACACAAAAGCAGAAAGCTCAGCGAAAAATTTTCTGTTCTTGTGTTTTGTTTTGCTGTAGTTTATAGGTTACTTATGCATATATTATGTATACTCTATGAATGTCCATTCCTGAGGAAACTTATATGCAATAATTATGTGTATTCTATACAATTTTTTTTTAAGTTTCTTCTTTTATTTGATGATAATATAAGCTATAATATGCCTTAAAAAAGATATTGCTAAAAGCTGAAAACGCAGAAAGTCTTCGAAACAATATTCTTAGATAATAAATCCAGCGAAAATGCGTCTTTCCATAAACCCCGAGAAACCCGCCCTCCAACAATTCCAACAATATCCACGTTTTTGCCCCCCGTTCATCCCTAACGGGCTCCCCCTCGATCTCTGTCTGCACTGTGCTCCCGACCATACATCAGCCCGCTCCTCGACGGCGCGGCTCGGTGTCATCGCGCCAGAAGCGTCGTGTGTGCATGCATAGCGGAAGCTTCCGCTTGGCGTTACCCGCAATTCCGAGCGACATTCAGAGCCCCAGCCAGGCATCCGTCTATCCTGCCTCGCGGATTCCCTTTGCCTTCCCTCGTTACGAAGGAAGGCTGCCGGTGCGCGCCAACCGAAAATTCCCTCTCTCTCTCTCTCCGTCTGCGTGTGTGTGCGGGTGTGCAGTATCCGCGAAGCTTCCGGCACATAGCACCGCGAAATTGAGACGCAAATTGAGATGGCGCGCAAGATACGGGCGATGCCGACGCCGCGGGTGCGACGGGGAGCCCGGGGAGCAGGGAATTTGGAAGAGGAGCGGCTTCTGCGTGGATTTGTTTGCGAGTCGGGTGAGTTTATACGCCGTACTGCTCGCGAGGAACTGTTGAATGCTGCGCGAGCGCGAGACGGTTATGCGTCCGCTCGAATGTGCGGGAAAACGGGAGGATTTTAGGGCTGTGTGTTACGAGAACGGCGGTATTGTTGTCGCGGACCGGGTTTATTTATTGACGATTTGTAATTTTGACATTTTTACACTGAGATGTCGGGAATACGCGTTGTGTCTTATCTTTGAATTAATCTAATTTTTGGCGTTTTTTAAACGGTTTCTCATTCCAATCTTTAGGTACTTATAATACGCGCCATTATTAAAAAACTTAATAATAATATGCACTCATTCGAAGTGTGCCCCTATAGAACCCTTCAATTGATACGACACCAAACGCCGAGGACTCCTTAAAGTTCGAAGCTCGACAAGCATTAGGATCAAACTCATCTTAATATGCTTTAAAACGCCGCTCTCAAGCAATTAATGCTCCTCCCAAAAATTACGTCCTCAATTAACATTCGACCGGCCTCGAGCCAGAAAAGGACGCGGGCTCAGCATCTCCGGAATTTTACACTCGCCTGCATCGCCTCTCGCAAGCTTTTACGAGGGCTTGCGAGCGATTCTTCTCTCTTCCGGCTGTTTATAAAAGCGCGCCATGTCCATTACGGGCTATAAATACGGCCCATCCGCTTTTTTACGGTTATTATCCACGCTCGCATTCCGTCGTAACGTAGCCGGGAATCTTCGTCAGCGGAAAATTTCGATTTTTCTTTTTTTTTTGCAGCTCGAATCCTTCGCGACGCCTTTTTTTTATTAGAAGGAGGTGATTGAGCGGCGAGAGTAAAGGCTACGGGGATAGGGTTGCGAGGAGATGAGAATTTTCTTTTTTCATTTGGCTCGCTTTCGAATATTTTTTCCTTTTATTGCATATCCGAAGATTGATTCGGCCCGGGAAAATTAAATTTTTGCAGGTCGGAGAAATTTATCGCGATTCGGGTATTAAAGCGCGAAATTACCTTCCGAGTTGATGTAGTCGATAAAAAATTCGCGATTTCAATGGCAATCGGGATTTCTTACCCAAATTTCTTTCATTTAATTTATAAGGCTTTCGAAATTAATCTTTTCACCGAAGCTTTTTTCAATCTTGCAAGAATAAATTTTAACATATTAAGAAATTAAAATTCTACATTGAAGGTTTATGGATAGAAGAATATTTTAATCTAATTTAATTGTTCGTATAAAAATATTTTATTTCGATAATTAATAAATTGCTTAGTACTTACGTAAATTTAAAACATTAAATGGATCAACGATTTAGAAAACAACTCTTACCTGAAACAAAAATAAATTCAATTTAATATAGTAAAATTATGTAACGGCCAATAAAACTAAATTTACTGTTACAGTTTAAAGGCTATTTAAACACACAAAAGGTCTGATAGGACCCAATGAAATTCTAATTTCCTCGAGCAGTAAATACCCGAAATAAACGCAATACTTTTCCGTGTCGAAGCAGTTACTCTCTTTGACCTCGTTTAAACGGCAGTAAACAAAAAGTTGATTCTCTCAGACAACGGCAGGAAAAATCTCCGAGCAAACTGAAAACGCAAATACACACACGAAGGCTAGAAACTTGCGCACTTCAATCACGCGACTCGCCGAGCGATACAGCCCGAGTCCCGACCTTTACAGCCACGAGCCAAGTCCAATCGATACGCGGCCGGCTATATAGAGACGCGATAATAACCGGGGATCGCGGGAGATGAAAAAAATAATAGCGCCCAAAGCCCGGATGAGAAATTTCTAATCGGAAAAATGTTCGAGTGGCAATGCGCGCGAGGAAAATGACCGCGAACCGGAGAGAGAGAGAGAGAGAGAGTGGCCGAGAGAGTGGCCCAATAAAAGTGCAAGGTCCGTATCGATAAAAGAATCAAGTGTCGCTAATCTCGGCTCTGATTACAGCTGAATCGGTCGTTAGCTTTTTAGTATTTCGGGAAGGTATGCATTTCCTTTATTTTTAGACGGTCGGATAGGTAGGTCAGTATTTTTGCTATTTATAATTCTTTGCGCGGTTTATTGAATAAAAAGCACCTCTGGTTAAAATTAATAACTATGAACAATAGCAAGCACATAAAACTCAATATTGATATAAGTATGAAAATGATCAAAGTTTTGCCAATAACGAGCCCCTAAAAAATAGTGAAGATTTTTTTTTGGAAGTTTAGTATCACACGACTCTAAAATTCTTATTGCGAACTTAAAATTTATACTAGAGTCTCTTTAAAATTTCTGCAAATTACTGCAATATTTTTAAATGGGAAATCAAAGGAACCCGCTAATATCATGGAGAATTTAGAATATAGTATATCAAACCCATCCCATTAATCCTAAAATAAACTTGCTCTAAGAAAAGTTACCGCTGCTCCGAACTCACGGCACATCCTTCTCGAATAACCTTCGCAAATACCGCCACAAAACATGCCCCAAACATATTTCCCGCGCATCTATCGTTTACAGTTGAAGCGCAACAGATAACTTCCCGCGAAAAACGCATTCGTCTTCATCCATCATTCTCGAGTGCGCGGCTTCTTTTTTATTTTTCAAAGAAAAAAAAACAGGCAGGCGCGCAGTGCCGTGAAGAGCAAATAAATCAATCCCCCAATCATAAAAGTTCGATCGCGGCAATAAACGTTTCGCGGACGTGACCGGCCTTTCTACTTAGCGGGCGAGAATCGCTCGACGCAATTAATAATTCAGCTCCGGTTACGATTTTTCAGCGCTGAAGCGGACGCTCGTTACCCGGCGTTCCTCGCTTTTTAAAGACGAGCTGCTCTAAAGCGAACGCCGAAAATAGAAAAGTCGAAGGAGAGAGAGGCGACTCTCTTATACCGGGCAAGGGTACGTGTGTACGTAAAGCACGACTCTCTTTTTTTCCCTTCTTCTTTCGCCGGGAGTAACAGACGAGCTGCCTTTCTCTCCCTCGCGCTAAAGGTCACTACTAAACGCCGGAAAAAATCTTTTTCTCGTCTCCTCCTTCTTTTTTTTGGATGAAATGGAAGCCTCGCGTTTGTCGCACGTTTGAATGTAGTTTTTTTTTTCAGTTAATGCGGACGGCGATGTGTAAAAAGTGTAATGTACATTTTTTTTTTCATTCGCCGAGAAAAAAGAAACTTTGTGCCTCGCAGTTTTTGTTAGATTGTTTTTAACGATTGAATAACGAAAACCCGGCTTATTAGCTTCTATCAGAAAAATAAAGAAATTATTCTTTCTACGTAAAAACCATGAAATAAAAGCAAAGTGTCGGTTTTAACGTCAATGTTAATTCAAAAATACTCACTGTAAGCTAAACAATCAAAGTAAATATCAACAAGACCTTGCTTTCCCTTTCACCTTTCCTCCTAACATACCACCTACCCTTCTCTCCCACACCTTCCCAAGCTGGAAAAAAACAGCAAAGCCATAATAAAGCCCCCGACCCACAGCACTCGCGAAACTATTCGCCTCAGCATTCGGTGGAACCTTTCGCACTCGTGCAAAAAACTTTTATATTCACGTGAAGAGCTTCTCTCTCTCTCTCTCTCTCTCTCTCTCTCCCTCTCGCTTCCCTATTCAACCTTTCCAGTTCGATTTTCCCCCGCGGCTTGGCCTAGCACTCATAACCTAGATTCTCGCGGATAGGCGGTGCAACTACTGCCGACGCCGGATCAGCGACACGCGCGCCTGCGCCTACGTCTGTCTGTGTGGATTTCTCTCTCTCCCTCTCTCTCCCTCTCTCTCTCTCTCTCTCTCTCTCTCTCTCTCTGTGCGCGTTTGCAATTTCTCGCTGGCACGACTCTTTAAATTTCGACTTTTTCGAGGTCTCTCTCGTCTTCTCTTTAATACTTTAAAGGACGTCGTAGTCTAGGAGAGCTTCGAGCCCCTGTTCCGCCCCGAGAGGAGAGAGTTTGGCGAGAGGTTTATTACGGAGCAGGTGTTGAAGCGTTTCCTGATGACTTTTGTGAGGGGAAGTTTGATTTCATTTTGGCGGGATTCTTCGCCTTCTCCGCCTTCTTCGGTATGAACGATTGCTCGGGAATTCTTTTTGTTCCGGCTTTTTGAGGAACAGTCCTTTTTCGAAGAATGTTCGGAAGTTTGTAAAGATTTAGATTGAAAATTTTCAGTCGGTTTGTGACAAACTTCGAAATTTATAAGGATTTTTTTTTTGTAAAATTAGAGAAATGGGTTTGGTAAGCGCCTTTTCAAGTAATGGTAGTAAAATATTTTAATTGAACAAATCCTTGCGGCATAATAGCACTAAAAAAGATTTATTCGTGTTAATTTTTGCTCTGCAATTACAGTGCGATTAAAGAAAATTTATTTTCCAGCGCAATTAAAGTCACTTTTATTACTCAAAACATTTATTAAAAAAAAAAACAAAAATCAATCTCTTACGTTTTTATTACATTACCTAGTTTTAAAAATTATCCTAAACATATTTGTAATCGTATTATTTAATAAACTAAAAAAAACTTCCATTTGAACAATGACATTTATTTTTTAAATAAAATCACTGCAGTAGTTGAACACGTTTTTCATTACATTCCATTGTGCTGATGTGCAGGTCTAGCCCCATTTCCTTGTACCTACGTTATACACGTATGTACACAGGCCTTCCACACTTGCAAATTCCCCCTCTGGCTGTTCAAAATTTCGATTTACTCGAGGTCCCTCCCTGTGCAAGGCAGATCTCGCATTTTCAAAAGTAAAAATTGCGCAATTTCCGGTCTGAATTATTTTCAGTAATTCAAGTGAGTTTTGATTACAGACAAACTGGGAATATATTTAATCGAGTGAGCAGCCATTCGTGTTCGAAATTTACCATTCATTTTCCGTGCAATCATTTCCCAGAGGATTTAGGTGCGTTGTAACGTCTAAACTGAAATATATTAAGCGAATTCATTTACTTTACTCTGGATACAAATTAACAGTTTACGATGTGTTTAACTTCTTGGTCGATTCCCCGGGGCTGATCCAGTTCATTTCCTGCGCTGCAGCAATCATTCTAAATTTGTCTGATGCAAAAATACAAATATTTGTACTTAATTACTTGTATTTAATTTAAAGCACTTTAGAGTGCGATTAAAGGACACATTAATTGAAGGTTTAATGTAGAAAAGATTAATTAAACGATTTTAAGAAACGCCTCGATTAGTTTCAATGTCTGACTACATTCCGAGTTTTCTACTTCCGCAAAGTGGAATGTTTTTCAAAACGAAACACTGCCTTTCTTAATTATTTAAGCAAACCAATCTAATCTTTAAAACTGCATCTTCAAATGGTCCTCAAAATAATCGGCAGACACTCGCTCGCTGGCTAGATATTCCCAGCATCCATAAGAACAAAAATAATTAATCAACTTGAAAACTTTTTTCAGCACTCCGGCTAAAGACTCGCTATACGTTTTCCATTCAATGCTCAGCGTAGTACAAAGAGTGCGCCTTTGGCTGTCATTGTCTGTCCCTTTCTATCGTTCACCTCGACAGAGAGAGAGAGAGAGAGAGAGAGAGAGAGAGAGAGAGCAAGCTTTCGTCTCTTTCAATTATACTCTCTTCTTCAAGCTCTCCTCCCTTTTTCTCTCTCAATTATTCTCTTCCTCCTCTTTTCCCGTATTTCTACCTGCCCGCCTTCTGCTCGTTCAATTTCTCTTGAGCTCCGCTTCTTTCTCGCTCTTTGTACTCCCGTCTCTCCAGTATATATACTTAACAGCTTTTTCTTTCGATCGGCCTTTTTTCAGTGTCTCCCCTTCATTTCTGCGCGATACGCGCTTTCGCAGAAGGGACTGGGGGATTATAGCAGTCTGGCGAATTTCCCCCTCATTTCGCGTTTCTCTCCCGCCGACTTTTCAATGCGACTATCCGTCTCGGTTTTTTCAAGTCTGGTCTTGCGGCTTCAATGCATCATCGAGAATGCCGGCTTTGTGGCTCTCGTCTGTGTTTTACTTTTTGCCCCCTCTTTTTTGGCGAATTTTCAATTTTTCCCTAGGCAGCGCCGACTGAGGTAGTTTTTCTTCCTCTGTCTTCCACGATACTTTAAAATATTGTATTTTCCGTGAAGAGGTAATACAAAGATTTGTTTAAACTATCGGGCGTATTATTTTTTTTAAATATCTTTGCATTTTAAACGGCAGAAATTCTCTTCTGCGTTTATAATACGTGAATCATTGTAATAAAGTGGCCGCTGCAAATCAGAGTTACGTAAATACTAACTAATCGATGCTCAATTAGTTTCATTAAGCTTTCCGATTGATCTCAATTACAGGTTTCTTGATCGGTATTTACCGATGTAACCAAACCTAAAATGGTGTTCAAACTACCTTTTACTTAACGTAAACGATTAAATATCAATGATACAAAACAACTTTTTCGCCCTTACCACATTGACAACTGACACCGAATAAGCTACAATTTTAAGATTACCCTTTTAATAAGTTTTAAATTCGTAAAAACTAGCCGTTGCCCCCGAGATCACTCTACAAATTGAAACCGCATTTGTATTTTTAAAAATAAAAACTACAGAGGCACAAATCCCTCTCCATAAATCAATTCATAAGCGTAATTCAACGAGAGGGAGAAAGATCCATTCAATCACGCTCGACTCGCATTAAAACGCTTAACAAGTATCACGGTCACTCGCGCTCAATGTCGCAGAGCGGTCGGCTCGATACTCCCCGTTCCGCCGCGCAGTTGGCCAGACAGCTCGTCTCATTCTTCCTCATTTGCCATTCCGTTTTCTCGCCCCCCCCCCCCCTCCCCCCTCCGGGCGACGATAAAAACACCGGGAGACGCTCAGCTCCCTCGCCTCTACAACATATCCTGCGGGATTTGGGTAGACGTACGTGGAACGACTCTCGCGTGCCGAGCTTCCGATCTCCCGGGCCGATACGGGCTTTTTCTCTCGAATCTACATGTAAAGACGCTCGTTCCCCTCGCCTTTTAGACGTCTTCATCTGTACACGTCGCGGATATCGCGATATCCTTGCGCCCTTTGCGGATTCAACGACGAGGGCGGGGAGGGGGGGACGAGAACTTAAATGCTTCCAAGTACTCGCCGGGAGACGCTTTTTGCGGCGGCGTTTATTCAGCTGTTTTTTAAGTGTCTCGAGTATTTCGCTTGGATGTAATTTCTTCTTTTTTTTTTTTCGTTCATCTGGATTTTGTTTCTGCGTTAGAGAAATTTAAGGCATTATTTATATTGCAAAAATGAGTGGTTAAAATAATTAAAATGACTGTAATTTGTTCACAAAATTAAAATTTTTTTTTAAATAAGTAAATCAACTAATAGTAGTAATTTTATTACACAATGTATCAATGTGCTTTCATTAAAAGCAGTTAATCTGTACATATCAAATTATGCACAGGTAATTGTTAACCTTAATAACTAATTAATAACAGAATCACTTAAAAACTTAGATTTAAATTAATATCGCATGTATTTTATAGTCATATAAGCATCAAATGATATCTTATCACAGTATTCGCTAAACAAGTTTAATTCGAAAAAAAAAACTAGTAAATCTTAAAACTTTTTCTACAGAATTTAAATGAGTTTCTAATTAGCATACTTTTTAACTTTACTCTTTCCTACCTTAATGTAATATTCGATGCTAGATAAGAGAAAGATATTTAAAATCTAAAATCCAGCCTTGAAGTTATAATAGAATAATACAATTCGAAACTACGTCACTTGTGAGATCTTTTCACGCTCTGTATATTAATTACAAAAAAGTTGGTAAATTTGATTACTTTATTAGCCGCGGAGACTCCTTTATATTTGGGCTTCGAAGCCTCGACCGCATCGCGATCAATACTCGTTGTTTAAAATGTTACTTTTCTTTTCATTCTCTTGGCTTACATTCAATAGCAATTGGTTGTTTGCGATTCGAATGAACAACTGCATTTCAATTAGCATTTTACTAACAACGAACTCGACAGTTCATCAGAAACTATTTACATTTCCAATTTTGCCAATTTTGGAATTTGGGTTTTTTAATTAACATAATTTACGTATTATTATCTTAAAACTAGTAAAAAGTTATCTTTAATCTTTTACATGTGACCTTATGTTTTGGTAATCATTTCTAAAAATACCTTGGACTCTGTGCGTTAAAGCAGTAGAAAAACCTAAAACTAGTCAGACCATTTTCAATCCAAACCGAACATTCGCAGGTAATGGAAACCAGCATAATAGTGGTTTACTTCATAAAAAATATAAACAAATTCAATTTCCCATTTTACGTTTGATCTATTCCTGCAATAATTTTTTCCAAAGATCAAAAATTTTGCTCAAAACAGTTAGCTTTTTTAATTAAAAATATCGATAAGTCAACAATGACTTTCATTCCTTTTGTTCAAAACAACATTTATAAAAGAATATCTTTAGCGCAAACTCCTTCCCAGCATCTCCGGGAGCCGATAGCAACCTGTTCAATTATTCCCTAAACAAAAGCTCCCTTACACTCCAGACTCTCATTATAATGTCCGCGGGTGCTAAGCGCGCATCCACCTCCATAAAAGACAAAAAAAAAAAACCTCCTCTTCCTCCCTTTGACAAAAGATTCGTTTACAAGATCCAGGGATGCTGCTGGCAGCGCAATTCACGCCGCTTCTCCTACGCGATATTACTGGAAATTCCATCTGGATGAAAATTTCTTCCCCATTATACGTCGTCCTCCTTTATTCGCCGAGCGCCCCCCCTGGAGTTTTTGCACCTGCAGCGAAAGCCGCCGCGATCGGTCAAGTATAGAAGCTCCGTCGCCTTTTATATCCTTGCCGCGCGGCGATAAAACCGCGCGGAAATGGAACGGGCGGAAAAAAACAAGGCGCGAACAACGGCCAGGGCGAAAAAGGGGAAGGGAAAATGGACGCGTCGGCGAGGAGGATCGAGTGGCGGAAAAAGAAGGTGATTAAAATTGAAGGCCGAGGGGTGGGAATGGAGCTTTGAGCGATCGCAGGAAAAACGGGATTAATCGAATGGGTTTTCATTATTTTAGATCGGCGAAAAAGTCTGAGAATTAGGAGGGAATTTTGCGCTTGTCTCCCTTCTCTTTCTTGACGCCTTGAGCCCTCGATGTAATCGAAAAACTTTTGCGAAATGGAATTGACGTTTCAAGGTCCACCTGGGAAAATTCAGCAAACGATGACAGAGACGTTCTTGCTGCTTATAAGTTCTTTTTTTGGTTTTTTCGTCAATATTGAAATAATTTGCTTTATATTCTTTCTTTTGGTCGGTTATGTACTTATTGCTTCCTCCTAGAAGAAGCTTTGTGATAGTAATTTTTGAAGTTGTTCTAAAAACCTGTTATAATTGTATTTTAAGGTGTCAGGAACGGAAGAATAAATGGATTTTGAAAAATATCTGTATAGATGTACGTGTGTGTATACACTTGGATCTCAGCTTCTACTCAATGGATTTTCGTAGTTCACAGCTCATTTTTTTTTTTTTTTTTTTGTATTTATTTTTTGTGATGGCATCGTCTGCTTCTCAAACTCGCTTTCGCGGCACGATCGTGCCACTTGGTAATTACTTATCCACTGGGATCTTAGTCAATAATCGTTTATTATTCATAACTAAATTTTTATTTAAATTTTGTTTGCTCTTCATTAAATTCTAAAATGGACATAGATTTAGAATTAAATATAGAATAGTTGAAATTACGTTATTGAAATTGTTGATTATGAACCTCAGAGATAATATTGGAACGATAAATTAGTTAGGAGGAAGCTAAGTGCCAATGAATTAGCAGCGGTTTTTATCTGCTCTCTCTCTCTCTCTTTTGCCTACTAACATTATTGTCCATCAAATTAATTTGCGGCTAACCTTAAAGCATTTGTGAAAAAAATAGAACAAAAGCACAGCCGTCTCTATACCATCAGATCCCGGAATCGCTAATAATAATTGATTTCATAACTTCGATAACGAATAGAGGATTATCGATCGCGAAAGCACAACTTGGAAATTGATTGAAAAGCTGCGGCAACGGCTTTCGCCGGGTATAATCGAGGCTGCGCCGGAATTATTGTCCCAAGCTACCCAGTGCCGGTATGCCGCGACGAGCGGCGCAGTTGCGACTGTGAAATTTCACAATTTCGACGGCGGATTCGTAATCAGCCGTGCTAAAAACGAGCTCCGCAATTGATTCACTTCCGTAATTAGGTAATCAATATTTCGAATTGTGATATTGAAACTCTGCCCGACTCAACGAGTTTTGAAGCAGATTGTAGTGAAAGGTAAGCGGATCTTACTGTATTGTAACGTAATAATTACTAAAGCTTAAATTATAATTACAGATAATACCTTTACACAAAGGTGCAAGGAATAGATGCCACGTGTTTCTTAGTTGCCTGTAATTAGAACATTGTCCGGCTGAGAATGATATAAAAATAATTTTTGCAAAAAACTGTATCCCGATATATAGATGGATTAAAAATAGCCTGGGACTGCGTCGATATTGATGGAGCTTTCTTAATAGGCTTCGTATAAATATGTTAGATAGGACTACATAATTTTTCATTTACTTATCACTGCGAATAAAATGATCGCCCTTTTATTTTGCGAAGAATTTTTAATTTGAAATAAAAAGGACAAGGTTCGTTATTCAACAAATGTTGCAAATTATTTCTAAAATCACCCCTTTCTTTAAGTACTTCACTGTAATTCTGCAGTTTTCGCATACTATTCAGAACAATTTCACTCCTCCTCTCGCCTCATTAATTTTCAAAGAGGAGACAAAGTTTCGACCTACTAAACTGCATACAATTTAAAGATATTTCACGAACTATCAAGTGGAGCAAATTGCAATAAATTATTTAAATAAAAATTGAAACGCATTAAAAGCTTCGATTCAGCCGTACTTTTAGTACCTGCAAATCCTTTCAAGCTGCTCGAAACTCCATCAGATAAAATCCGAATTTAACATATTCAAGCGCCGAATTAATCCCCCGTTACGCGAGCGTATAAAAAGCAGCAAAATTCCCTTCAGCCGCGCCATTCAGTCATGATTAAAAACCGCGGCCAGATTGAATTGAGCAGCGGCTGAGAGGAGCAGCAGGTAGATAAGTCTTTGGGCGCCCGGAGTCGCGCTGCTCGGACAGAAAGTTATGGAGATGGAGGAGCGGTTAAGCGAAAGCGCTGAAGGATGCAGGATTAAAGGGCGGAATGAAATAAACGAGGATACAAAGGGGGATTAAACGAGCCGCTTTTCTCTCCTCGAGCTTGAGAACCGACGTGAGGGGGGGGGGGAGAAGGACGCGGGGCGAATGCAATTTCGCAAGGACGATTTTATGCAGAAACACGGCGGGAGAAAGGGCGTCGCTTCTCTTCATAAAATGCCGGGAAATGAAGAGATAGCGATGGCAGTTTGTTATCGTTGCGCGTAGGTAAGCTTTATTTGCGCTCGAGCCGGGCCTCTGTGTAATTTATTATGTAATTACGCGGTCGAGCGAAATTAAAGGCTGCCAAGTGCCGAGCGGCTGCGAAGCGCCACTTGACCACCGCGGTATGCGACGGCTGACGAATCGACCGACCGACGCGTTTACCGCTTCATTTTTATTGAGAGGGGTGGGGGGGGAGAGAGAGCTTTTTCATTGCGGCCGTTGTAGTTTTACGTCGCGGAGACTTTATGAAGTTTTGATTTCGAGGAAATGAGCAAATGGATCGCTGCGGTCACTATTTATATCGACATCTCTGTGAAGTTTATCGGAGTTTTTATTAGAAAAATTTTAGAGTATGATCGACCATCTCTGCGGAATGTCTGTTACATACATTGTGGCTTGCAGATTGAATATTGATGTGGATTCTAATAAGAAGAGTTTTAGAAGTAAAAATAAAAATAAAAATAAAAATCACTCGCTTTTCAAAAACTACGCCCTCTTTTACTTGAAATCTTAGTAAAAACCATGCACTAAAAATATAATAAAAATAGTAATTAAAAGATTAAATAGAATATCTTTGAAAAGACTTAACTTATGGATTGTATTTGAATTGTAAAGCCAGAGCATATGTGACTAAAGGGTGAAAGCATAACCGAAGGTTTCAATTTCACTTCATAAATTTTTAAACAACACAACCTCGCCGTTTGGCCGTGAATCGGCATTGATCGCTAAAAATCATTAGGCAAATTACGCGCCTCCGCCGCCGGCCAGTCCTTCTGCGAAACGAAAAAGGCGCGAATTTCGCGTCGAAGCCTCGCGCGCGAGGATCCCCGATAGAACCGAGCATCCTCGGCTGGCCAACCTTGAGACCGGCGCTGGTAAAAACCGCGAGATACGATCTCCGAGCGAGCATTCCGCCGAGGAAAAAAAAGAATAATTCTCCTCGACGTATCGTTAACCCTCTCGGCGCGCCTTTTACTCCCCTCTAAGCCGGTATAAACCATTGAATACATCTCGAAAAAAAAAAGAGTCGGTGCGTACACGTTCGAGGGCACTCGTGCGAGAAGCCGATTGGACGGAAAGGGAAAGAAAGAGAGAGAGAGAGAGAGAGAGAGGGCGAAAAGCCTGCATTCGGATCAATCTCGGGGCTGGTAGACGAGCGACCTCTGATCCTAAACTCGCGGAATTATCCGGCCAAGTGCGCGAGCCCTTCGCCTCTTCTTTTTTCTCTCTCTCTCCCTCTCGCGTGTTTACGGAAGCTCGAGCCTAAGTGCGACCGAGAATAAATAGCCGGCTCTCGGCGGGATGCTAAATAATACA
>JAWWEM010026875.1:0-17691 GCA_035582935.1 Ormyrus thymus | reverse complement strand
AATATATAGTAAAAATTATTAAAATATAAGTGTGTCCCACGAGTACCATTAAAATAGTAATTTTTAAAAAAAATTTTCTCAGTGTACATTTTAAAAAATGATTTTAGCCTATTTTCAAACTAATTCGTTGAAAAATTAAAAAATTACTCACAAGAGTAAAAAGTAGCTCAGTAATTACGAAATATCCTTGTGAAAACTTTGGTAAAGTGAGACCTTTTCCATTTAGAGCAAGATAAATAATGACATCCTAAATTTATCATGGTTAAAAGTTCATTAATATTAATGATTGCTGAGTCACCAAGAAACGCAGTGGCCCAACCTTTTTTTAAAAATCAGCATATGAAATTTTAGAAAGTATTCGCGTAGCGGAACATTGTTTAGATGGAAATGATTAAATACGCGAACTGCAAAGAAACTAGTTCACGAAAATGGCGAGACCTCAGCGGCAGGCGGCAGGCGGCAGCGGCGTAATGCTTGTTTTATGGAAAACACTGAAACGCGATTCTCGCACGCTCTTTTTTTCAAAGGCTATATAAGTTTAAATAATCAAGGAGCTTTCTTGCGCTTTCCTTCGTGCATAATTCCGCGCGAATATAAGTGCAATTCGAGGCATTGTAAAAAGCCAGGGATCGATGGATTCCGGTAGTTATGCGGAATTCAAATAATAAATACGAGGACTGCTACGGAAATTGGCTACTTGTCGTAAATAAAATAAATTAAGCACGGGATAAGCGCTTTTCTTTAAATAGCTGCTCTTCGGCTTGAGTTTATCTAATCGAGCAATCAATATTATTGTGGTGAGGTTCTCTCGATCAATAAATTAGGATTCTGACACGTGAAATGAAAAATCCGCCAACGAGTGAGCTTTATTGCCGCAGAAATATCGAATATTACGATTTCGGCGCATAAACTTTATCGGTATAAAAGCCCTTCGCGGTTTATCCAGCACGCAGCCGTTAATTAAACTAGTTTACAGGAGCCTTTAGAATTATCTTAATTCAGTTTAAGTAGAAATTGTTGTCGACGAATGGTCGAGCAATGGCATATATACGGCACAAAGCTGATTGGAGTTGCCAAAGTTTCTCCAGATATTGCGCACGAATGTTTAATTATTTGCATGCTGCGCTATATATCGAAGATTTGTCGCGATGCAATTATAAGTTCGTCAATGATTCGTCGTCTCATCTTCGGATTTCATTTTAAACCGCACAAACTGACAACTCGAATTCCCCAAGACGACAGTCCGACGGATGAGTAAAATTAAAACTGTTGCTTTTGGGACTTGCTCGCTCAAAAATTACTCCCAATCAGAAAGGAAGTTTGCAACAGAGTCGCAAAGTTTTAGTCAAGGCTGCCATTCAACGATAATAATCGTCGAGTTGAGCGCGACATTCGATTTCTTTCTCGCAGCTCATTACGGAATGCCGTGATCGCTGCTGGCTCGAGGCGCCCGGCGCAAAGAGCGGAATAAATCGAGGGCCTTAAAAAAGGAAAGCGCGTGCGAACGAACAAGCGATCGCGAGGCGGGCACAAAAGAAACGCGTGAACTTTGCCGTTGAAATTCCAGCGCCCGGCGGCTTGCCTTCATTAGACTTTTTGCGTCGGGCGGTACTCGTCTTTCTAAATAAAAATGTTGCCGGAATTTGGGGGTAGAGGGCCGGCGGCGCCGATTCGCTTCGGAACGCGCGCAATTACGAACCTGCGAAGCACGAGAGCCCGAGCAGAGTGAGCAGCAGCAGCAGGAGGAGCAGCGACGACGAGCTGGTCCCGACGGCGGCGGCTCTTCCTCCCATCTCTAGTTCCGGCTGCGTTCAGGGCACCGGCAGGCAGAGTCCGGCCAGCTCCTGGCCCATCGTCCGCCTCCACGGCTGCACACGCACACCTGCACACCTGCACGGAGCGGGGGAGGCTGGGGGGAAACACGCGGCCGCACGCGGCTTCGGAAACAGAGCGCGTGCTGTGGTGCCTACCTCGAGCGGAAACCCGCCGGCGGAGACTGCGGCAGGAACCCCAGCCCCAGCCCCCGGAACCCCCCGCGAGGGAGGGCGGGGGAACCCCCTCCGCCGTCGGCCGGCCGCGAGTCTGCGCCTCGGCGAGCTCGCCGCCCCCTCGGCCCCCTCCCGCCGCTCGGAGCGGGGCGGCTTGGCCCGCTACGCGGGACGGTAGTTAGCTGTGGCGCAACGCTCCGGCCTGCCCCGCTGCCGAACCGCGCGGCAGACAAATTCTTTAGTTGCGGGGCCTCGCTAAGTCTGATTTACGGGGGCTGGCTTCTTTCGCGGCCCGAGCCAAGACTTTCGAAATTAAGCGCATTACCGGCGGAAACGCTCGGATGCCCGGGCTTCACTCGTTGCGTTTCTTAATAATGAGGCTTGCATTTTAAATGCTCTTACCTGGGCCGCGATGAGGAACGGCCGTTTCTCGAAATTCAATTAGCGCCGCTTCTCGCAGTAAATAAAGCTTTTCATTGAGAATTTTTAATAACGCCGAGAAGTTTGCATCTCCCTGTGCAGGAAAGTTGGCGCGAATCCCGTTATTCGCGAAGGAATAATCGGTTAACTTACTCGACGGAGCAGGTATCGAAATTCGGCAATTAATGTCGTCGAAGCTGCAGAGCGCAGACTGCAAGGGCATTCCGTCGCGAATCCGGCCGCGAGTGTCCCGCGCCGGAGAGTCGATGAACGCGAGAGCCTGCCTACATAGCCAAGTGCACCCCGCCGGCGAAATATTTGCCTCTCCTCCTTCCTCCTCCCCCCGCAGCAGCTTGCTTCTGTGTAGGTGCGCGCGTGCTCGCGCTTTTCCCCTCTGCGTGCGCGTAGCTTTCTTAAACATTCTTTCCCCCCTTTGTTTTGCATTCCGCGCGCTCTTTCTAACTCTCCGGCAACCCTTTCGCTCGCCCCCTCCCCGCCCCGTCCTTTCCTTCTGCATGCGTTGCTACGTGCCTTCGAGGAAGCAGCGGGTGAGGAGCAGTGAGGAGCTGCTCGAGAGCCGCCGCCGACGTCGCCTCGAAATTTTGCATTTATTTTAGACCTTTATATTTTAGCGCTTTTTCACGCTTTCCAGCCCGTCGTGTCTCATTATTTTATTTCCCATTTTTAGCCAATTCCTTGGTCCACTTTCGTTTGCCTGGCCGAACCGACAATGGGCTGTTTTTAGAAACCTTTTCTCAGAATATCATCTGCTTTTATTCCAGTATATATTTTTATTATCAAACTTAATAATTGCGTACTTATATTTATCGTACTCTGTCTCATCAATTTTATTGTATGCGTGTTTACAGAACTCACTGTACGATTTACTATTCACACTTATATTGCGTGGTCTTGCATGGTTCTGTTTTACAATATATGAGTATAATTTTGTAGTAATTACGGGTATTAGGTGGAAAGCACATAGTTTCTTTCTTAGAATAATTAGCGCAAAAATATTTTAAGGGTGCATTTTATATTCTAGCAATATTAATGAATTATTTTTACTACTATTCTAAAAAGTAAATTAAAACATTTTAAACTCGGGGAATTCCAGTATTTAATATTTTTATTTGGTTTCATACAAATTTATTCATCTCCCGTAATAGTTTATTTTTTATTTGAGAATTTCAAATATTTTTTTAATTCAAAAATTTTTTGCATAAAACATTAAAAATTATTTTTGAAATACAATTATATTACGCAATTGAATAACTCGAATTGTGATGCCCACAGTAAAACCTATTTTTCATGAATGAAATTGTTAATCGCATAATCTCTTTGTTGAAGGCTTCAGGTTGGCAAACAAATTATTAAATAATACTCCGTGCGCAATCAACAATGTGTAATCAATTATGTAATTTAACGAATTGAGTAAAACTGATGAAACATATACTAATTTAGAATATGAACTTTTAAAGTAATTTGAAGCTCATGTTTGCATCTTTTACAAGCTTTAAATTACCTTACTTTTATTGCTTTTTCCGAATTTTTTGTTTTTTTTATTCTTTTGTGCCTTCTTTACATTCTTACAATTTTGTTCTCTTTTACTTCCTTGAAATTTCACAATGCAATATTTTTTATTGCGCACAAGAGAGTTGTTTTAAATCGATCTTTTGAATGTAACATAATTAATAGATATAATAAATCTAATTGAATAGGTTAAATTATATATAAATATACGTATGAGGTTATTATTTTTTCTTGTTTTTTTCTTTGCGAATTATAATAAATTTATAATAAATTAGTTGTTATTGAAACTATTTCATCATATTAATAAAAAACGGTATTTTTATTTCTTGTAATTAATTAACAAGAAATATACAAGTCCAAACTGTGGTTGACAGTGAATTTGAACATCGGAGCAGCATCTCTCTCGCTGCAATTCGAAAAGCTATGTATCGACAAATGGCGTGATAGTAACAACTTGGAAGCCCTTACTGTTAAGTTCGAGTATCATGATTGCTCTTCAATTAACGAGAAATGTACGCTCTGGTTGTATGCAACGATGTCTGTAACAAGGAAGCAACTTGTCGATTATATAATGTAATTTGAGCGTGCAGTAAAATAATGAAATGATTTAGACAAAAAATTGTCATTGTAATAAAGTATAATAGTTATTCTGGAAATTTGTCACGGAAGTCATACTTTAGGTAATCGGCATGAATTCAGGTTCAGTCTAATTAGAGTAAATGATGCATCCGAAAATGATTAAAACAATATCCGCGCAGCAGTTATAGGTACGTTGCAAGTGCTCCCATATATCTGCATTACGTAATTTAAAGTCAACATAGTTATATACGCTTCTGTAGAAAGGGAAAAATAAAGAAACTCTCGCAGAGGAGAAATATATATCTCGGCCGACAATCGGCCGAGTAATAAACTTTTTTCGGATAATTTCCACTTTCCAGCGCGCCTCGGTCGGTCACGTGGCCACTCTAAAGCGGCCGTTTCCTTGAAAAACGCCTCCTAGAGATTAAAAAACGTCGCCCGGGAAGTAAAGAATGTCGAGCGCAGAGCTTGCCGAGCTGCCGAACATCAAACAAATTTGCCAGCCTAAAAAGGTGCTTCATGCATATACGCAGAGCGAAGAAACGGCGCGCTTTTTCACGCTCCCGCTCGCACCTGTGCTCCTGACGCCTCGGTCTTTTTCTCGGCTTATGCGGGGGCCGGGAGCTCCAGGTTATATCTCCGGCCCCCTCCTTTCCGCGGCTTTTTCCGACGGCGTTGCAGTCGCTTCTCCCCCACTCTCTCTCTCTCTCTCTTCCTTCTTTCCTCCTCGCGGTGCTCCTTTCCCCGTCACCCGATTCATCTCGCAAGTTTTCCCTTTGTTTCGCTCCTTTTTTCCGACTGGCTCCACTTTTTTCGATATATCTTTGCGCCTTTTTTCCCTCTCTCGCGGGCTTTTCCCAAGTCCGTCTCGGCGACGCGTCGCGATCTCTCTCTCTCTCTCTCTCCCGCTCTCTCGCGCCTTATATCTTCGTTTCTGTCTTGGCGCGCTTTTTTACTCCTTGCTTCCCTCTCGTCCTTTTACTACTGCGCCACTCCCACATACAAGCGCTCTTTTTCTTTATCTTTGTATTTATCTTTTTCCCTCGTCTTGCCCCTTATACCTAATTCCGACAATTCTCCGGTGCGCTTTTCACAGACTTTTTTCATTCTTTATACGTCCCTCTCTCGCGCTTTTTTCTGCTCCTTCTCCGCTCCCCCGTGTTGGTGGCAGTTTTTATTCAACGCCCTTAATGTACTTACGCGCCGGCGCAATGGAGGTCGAGTTCCTGTGTATATATATTTTAGCAGACTTTGTATACATATAGGTGCGCGCAGAGAGGATGATTTCGGCGGACTACTCGAGAGAGCGCCGTAGCCTCGTACACTTATTTTGTAGAAAACTTTCCTTTTTTGCGCGATCGTCTTGCCTCAAGTGGCACAATTACACGTTGTTGCCCTGTGTGTGGGGCTTTATTATAGTGGGAGATACTTTTTCGTTCTTGCCTTCTTCTTGCCTTTTTTCGCCCCGCTTTCACGGCTGTTCCTTGCCTCCTTTTTTTTGCACGCCGCCCGTCGCGGCGCCGCCGAAGAAAGCTGCGAGAACGATATTTTTGTTATCTGCATATATTCCCAACTCCTTCTTTTTTCGAGGAGGGTCGAGTAAAAAGTTGGCGCGCGAACGTCGAGGTATAAAAAATTTTACGCTGTCAAGTGTGTTTTAAATTTTATTACGCTGCAATATATATATATATATATATATATATATATATATATGTGTGTATATAGCTCCTCTAATTAGCATTCGCGAATCTACGTCTCTCTCTCTTATGAAAATGAAGGACTAAGACGACCAGTTACACTTTTACAACTGTCTGCTAAATAAAAATAATTAAATCTTCAAGCATTCCTCGAGGTGACTTGCAATTTTCCAAGAAATTGTTAATTAGTTGTAAAACGTCGCTGTTTATTTATTTATTTTTATTTTCTTTTTTTTTGGCTTTCACGGCTTATTTATTCATTTTGGCCGGAGGTAAACTTCAAAGAATCTCTGACACTTTGAGATTGCGCGGTAAATTCACCTCTTTTGCAACAAAGTAAGACACTTTATTAAAAGAAATTTTTTCATCATTTTGGATTTACTTTAAAAAATAAGATTTTACGTTTAAATATTCTTTTTTAAGCAGGAAAAGTTTACCGACGATGCGGGAAAGTTCGATTTTACGTATGGCCGACGTTAATGGACTAAACTGTTCTCGAATTGAATGTTTGCACTCATGCTGAACCGATGATATCGAAAACTGATTCATATAGTTAGAAAGATTGCTTACACCACTAACTTCGCCGCATCCGTTCTAGGCTTCAACTACTTAACCTTTCAGCGGCTCTTAGGAAGATGAATTTAGGGTCTATGAGAAAACTTGCACTTATTTCATTTAAATTTAGCGTAAAATAATCGAAAATAGCTTTGTTTTCAAAGTCTGCTAATACGCGGTAATCCATAAACTTTCTATTCAGTATTACAATACATGTTTCTTTATGATCATCATTTTGCAAATGTTGTTCGATGATTTCAATATTTGATCGTATTATTACGTAACATAGTTGGTTTAATGCTATACTGTCTGATTTAATTTATTCAAATATTAAATTTGCGTATGCGCGCGAAGATTTAATGATATCGCTTTAATGATATCATATTATTCCTGAAAAATGAGGTTAGTAATTAAATTTCAACGGAGCACAAAATTCAAATTTATTATTGTTATAGAAACCATTGCTCTATATTAATTATTCTATTCATTATTGTACTCGAATATTTGTTAAATAATTTCAACACAGAGAAAGATTACGTTCTATCCGTCTACATATTAACTGTATAAAGGATAGTTCAGTTTTGAATGATTATTTGGATCTAAGAATGGTGACATATTTAAGTTTCAAGGACTTGCGGACTTTTATCCGGCTCCAAGCAGACTTATGAAAAGGCGTGACTTTCTTTTCGCAAAAGCATGAAAAGTTGCAACTGCGACAGTTTTTGAGACGCAAAGTGACAAACCAACGTACAAGTGAAACGCATATACTAGTTTCTATTCAAGTAGGGGCCAAAATAGTTGTATGCATCAAACGGAAAGAGACCTAAAAGTGCTATGGCAGGCTTTACGCGCTGGTGCTTTTTATTGGTTTTCAAATTCAATAGAAACGAATAAAGTGTTGGAATTACTTTTTAATATGACTGATGTAATTGAATATACTGATTTAAGGAGTCTTTGGCGGTTGGTGTCGTAGCAAGTGAAGGGTATCTTGGGCCACGTCTTGAATGAGTGCTTATTATCATTAATTTATTTAATAATTGCGCGTATTATAATCGTACCGGAATGTTAGAATAAGAAGCCGTTAAAATTCGCCAAAAACCTGGGATAGTTTATTAACACTATTGTCGAGTTTTAGAGATGTACGTGATTTTATTCAAAAACACCGAAGACTCCTTAACCTGAATAATGTTACTTCGGTGCGTTTATAAAGTTATTTTAAAATGTTACAATGAAGCGGATAAAAAAATTGAAGTATCGATCGACAATTTTGTAAAAATATTTCTTTAGTCTACGACTAGAATACTAAATCTCCTAGTATTTTCGCTGAATAAATGTTTAAAATATTTTAAATTAAATAAATACTTTAAGACGTGCAACTATTTGATTTCTTTAGAAGAAGGCTTTGATTTAATTGATTTTTTTATGGGCGCTCGCGCAAGAGTTTAGTTCCTCTTTGTACAGGTACACTCCCGAATTTAGTAAAATTTATGATGTAATATAAAATTCCTTATCGATTTTATGGAGTCGGAGCAAAATAACAAAGAAGACATTAAAAGCACTTTTCCACGCGTTTCGCTTCGAGGAACAATGTCGTCACCCTCCTCAGGCTTCGTTTGACTATAAAGTTTCGGAGAGGGTGGCATAACGTAAACACGTAATAAAAGCAAGCGTTTTGATTCTTTCCCTTTGATTCCGTGCAATCGATAAGAAATGTTACGCTGCATTGCTCCTGGCCGAAATATCACTCATAAAGCAGACTGACATTTCCCCAGCGAACTGACAAGAGTTCTAATTTTAAGAAAGCTTAATATCGATAACCTGTAGTAACAATTTCCGGCTTTCGAAATATCAAAATACGCGCGACAAATTCGACTGTTGAGCTTAATGATTAATAAACTTGGAGAAGATTTACGCCTCGAGCGCATCAAAATTCCGCTGGTGGCGTCTCTCGAATTTTTCTGCCCTCTAATTCGCTAAAAAATTCTGAACTTTTTGAAAAAAAAGGAGCGAAACGAGAAAGCAATAAAAATAATACATGAATTCCTGCAGCCGCACGCATCGCGTTTATGAAAAATCTCCGGGATGCCAGAGCGAGTCGGTGTCCCTTCCTCTGGTCCAGAAAATAAAGCAATTTCTCGCCATTCGCGTGCCCGAAAGTCGAAAACTCGAGAGCGTAAAAAATGGGAGAAATAATGGAGGAGCGGGAGAAAAAGGGAGGAAGAAATCAGCGTCGAATAAAAAAACTATCAGCCCTCGCTCGGGAGGCCCACAAACCCAGATATCGGTGGTTATATTTTTAGATTCTCCCCAACGTCGTCGTCCTCGTCGTCGTCGTCGTCTTTGTCTTTTATTCCTCGCGTCGACTGAATTCATCCGAGCGCTCATTCGCTTCTTCTCCTACTCTTTCCTTTTTCTTTCGTCCTCCTGTTCTTCTTTTCCCCTCTTCCTCCCATTCGCTGATGCTTTTCCGCGTCAATTGTTCGCTCGCTTCAATTTAACGTTCGCCCTCTCTTTTCCTCGCAGCACATTCCTTTTTTGCATCCCATTTCCCTCCTGGCGTACATAGTCCGAACGCGCTTTAATACGCTTACCTTGCCATATTTAAAAGCGCGTTTACCCTGAAAATTTTCAAAAAATCAACTTTCCTTCGCTCTCCTCCGGGAATGAGGGGTAGAATTTTTCTGCTTCTCTTTTATGGGATGCTGTACGTTTGCACTTCGAGGATGCGTTAAACCGCACTTGAATTCCGATGAAGCGGGATAGCGGTGCTTTTTTGCCTTTTCAAATTTCACAATTTTTCATCGACTCTTTTTTGCGCGCACTGCACTGCGCACTCGTCTTTCTTCTTTGCTTTTTCTGATTTTTCCGAAAAGATCGATGAATAATCGACGTGTCTGGTATTACGAAAGCCTTGATGCTCCTTCCGCATTGAATTAAAAGTTGAAACGTCCGCTTACGGGCTCAAAATGTTGAAAACTCACACTTGTAATTTCATCAATCAATTCAATCGAAAACGAAAATTAATTCGAGCCGTAGTACAAAATGTATTCTGAAAATCACGAGAATAAGGAACTCATAAAATCTAATTTTCATGTAAATTTTCTTGCCTATCTCTAGAGAATTATGTTAAGAATTTTAATTATAACGTAATTCCATGAACCTTTCCCTGGAACATAGAATGAAAATGCAATCAAGTCAAGAACTACATCAAAAAATGAAATTTAATTTAATTGCTCTTTAGCGAAAATCCAATTTGCTTATTTATAAATGAAGCACACGAAATTATTTTTATTTAATTTTAGATGATCACAGAATACTCTTAAAACAGTAAAAAAATGAGACTGGTAATCCCGCGCCAAACTTTAAATATTAAAAACTGATAAGTGATAAAAAATTTTAAATTTCATGAAAAATTTAGCTTTCATTTATTATGAAATCGTAAAGAGACTGCAGTAAGGCTGTATATAATATAAATTTTTCACTCGTAAAAGAAAATTAGCTGTGGTATACGAGCCTTCAATTTTTCTTTCGTGAATTTATTATAAAAGAAAGTACGATGTTTGGCAAAATTTCAAATCAGCCGCATAGTTAAAAATTAATTTATAAATAAAGCACTAATTTGTTTATGCGCTTACTTTACTTGACTTATTACAGAAAGCAAGTTCTGCTGAAAAAGTCTAGTTACTTCTGTAGCATGTAATGTGCAGTCTAAAGAGTATTATTATTTATCGACCTCTTCTTCAAATTCATTTTTTGAGCTCTTATATTTACTCGGGAAATATTTCCGTTCCAACTCAATTTAATTTTACGACTCGAAGTTATTGCATATTTATTTTTTATGTCCTCTCGCATTTACTCACATTTTTATTACATCCTACTACACTTTTTCATCATTATTCCTTTTTTAATGGTTTTTAATATCTTATATTTCTATATATCGAAAATCAATGTTTGCCTATCATTTTGGTAATGGCAATCAATGTAAGTTATTATTGCATCGTAAAAAATCCAACCTAACTTGAAAAAATAATTTCTAAATGTTGTGCTTACGCTAGTTCATTGTTTTAGTTTACTTTTTAATGCACTTTTACTCGAGTCCTCTAATTAAAAGCCGGCCAAGTTAAGAGAAAATGTCTAATGTTTTGAAATTTACAGGATGCGTTTAGAAATGCTAAATTTTAATAAGAATAAGAGAATGCTGAAAAAAAGGGCCAAGTTTTTGGTAAAAAAGAATGGATTGGAAGGAGGGAGGAGGAAAAGAGCGGAAAGTTGGCGGAAGAGCTTGGCGCGAGTAAATATAAGGAGTCGGAAGGCGAAAATTTAAATTAGTTTATGCGCGTTATTCGGGTCTTCGGAGTTCGCGGTCGTCCGGCAGTTTTCCCTCTCCCTTCGTATATTTGTTCTTGTTTCCTGCTTTGCCCGCGAGGCCCGCCCACGCGCTTCTAACCCACTTTTATTCGTTCCTAATTCCTCTTTCTCCTGCTCGCGAGTTAAGCTCTTTTTCCTCTCTCTCTCTCTCTCTATATATATGTATATATATATATATGTATACTCTCGCTCGTTCCCTCCCCGCTTGGCTCCTTAATGCATTTACGCGCGCGATACTGCATTTAGCGAGGGCTGGCCGAAAAAAAGAGCCGGAGATGCATTCTTGAGAGCGCGGGCGACAATAAATCTCGACTCCACTCGTCAAGTGGAGTTTAGACGCAATTACCGTCCGAATTGGCCGTTCGCACGCTAAAAAAAGATCGATTTCCCCCCCGACTCCCGAGAGAGCGGAGCTATTCTGCCTTTTGTTTTTAAGCGAAATAAGGGAAAAGAAGCCAGGGAGCGAAATGGCTTACCGAGCTCTCTCTGTATGCGTGTAGCCTGAATTTGTCACGCGGAGAGTGTAGTCGTGAGTAACGCGCGCTCCGGCGCGCCTTCATTAACCACGTGTAATTTTGTTTTTTGAATTACGGCGGGCACCGCGTACTTTAATACTGCCATTGAATTTATTTCTAGTTTGCTTTTAGAAAAGTATGTCGTCCTCCTGCGGAATTTCATCTCCTGAGCTTAATACCTTACATTATGTCGTTTTAACTACTTTTCTTACAGTTAACAATATTTTCTACTGTTTCTTAATCAAGTCTTCCTCTTTACCGTTAACAACCGTTAATAACGAAAAAAAAAGAACTTTTATAAATTTATCGAGGAAGTTTAAAGCACCATCCTGCTCTAGATTCACAATTTACGAAGGCTCGAAAATGGAAGGCTTATCTGGTTTACTAAATCGACAGCGATGAAAAGAATGGTCATTTATTCGATGTAAGTCGAGAACTCGTATACATTATATGGCAGAATCGCCAAACGTCTAGACATCAAACTCTATTTTCTGCTCTATTGCGTCGCTTTCTTTCCTCTTTCGCTACTTAGCCGTAACCCATTGGTTATCAAGTGTTTTTCCAGCTGCGTAATGTCGACGTCAATAGGAAAACAGTGAAGAGAGTTATAATACGACATCAACGTGCCTTCCTTAAAGTAGGTCGCCGTCACGGTACGAAAATTCAAAGCAGGCACTTTTTTCATCCGAATGCTCGCAATAACCCTTCGTAACTGATTTATCTACGGTAATTCTGCGGAGCTTTAGCAAATTAGCCCAGATCGTATTCTTGAAATCGTCATTTATCATATCAGAATCTCGACGGTCCTCTATAGCTCGCACCTCTCGAATAAGCCTCCCCTCGCTAGATTCGGTGCTCGATCTCCGCGCACAATAAAACTGTTTACGCATACAAATTCCAGGGAGAGAGCCGGCAGCGCTTACCTCCGCCCCATTAAATTCATATTCCCAATTTTTCGCGCGTCACGTCGCCCGGGCTTTTGTGATCCCGCCGCCCCGCTCGCTTATTTAAGAAAACTTTTTCATCTGGCTTTTCATTTCATTTTATTCGCGCCGCTGCCGCCGTCTTTTCGGGCCTTTTACTTTTTCATTTTTATTCAGCTTTTACGGCCTCCAGCGTCCTGCCTCGCCTTCGACGTTTCCCACTTGTTCCCTAATGCTGGCAATTCCTCTCGCTCTCTCTCTCTCTCTCTCTCTCTCTCTCCCTCTCTTCTTCGCTCTCTTCTCGCGCACTTTCCGCAAGTTTTTCTTCGCTCCCTCGGCTACTTTCTCGAGCTCCGTGTGTGTGCCTTCGCACTTCTTTTGTGCTTGTATTGCCCGAGTGCTCAAGAGAGAGAGAGAAAGCAGCTGCATTGCCACAAGATTTTTCGACTGCCACGGCAGCTTTGTGCATTGCGGGACAAATTAACCATGGCCGTGTACGTGCATAGATACAGCATACGCGCAGGTCGCGCGGAAGATGTATGGGTGGAAAGCTGTGAGGACAGAGGGGATTATTTTTGTTGACACGCATTTAAACTTTTATAGTTTCGCCTATAGGTGTGCGTTCCGTCAGAATAAGGAGCTTTACTCTGCTCTTGCTTAAATAAAAAACTGCTGGACCGATGTATTTATGGTCCTTTTACGTGACTCTCGGCTATCTAAAAAACTTTGGCAATTAAGGTTATTAGGAATTGTGCGAAAATAAATAATCTTAGCTAACGATGTTTCACGCTGTCATAAATTACCTTCCATGTTTCAGTTAATAACTGATTAGATTTACTAGTACAGTTTCCTTCGCTGCTCAAATTGAAACAGTTTTTTCTCGCCATAAAAGTTTTTACCTGTATTTCATCGATTGACTACGTTGCAAGATATGACAATAATATATTGCTCCTAACATTAATTACTATGCAAAATTTTACACCAAGGCACACTGAGATATTGATGAAGTACATGAATATTTATACGGTAGAGTCTTGAAAAGATCTAATTTTTTCCCTGGGAATGACGTTAATTCCATTTCTATGTAAATGCACGCAGGTGCGTTATATTTTTTACATTCATTAAAATGTCCACTTTTTATATTTGCAAAGTGAGTTACTTAGATAAGGTCACGCAGATATTTTTTAACACAACTTTTTACTCTCAGAAATTAAACAAAGTACTCAGTCAACTCTAATTTAAAAAGGTTATTCAATTTTTTTCGCTTGTTTTGTTACTCTTTGTGTCCCGGGTCTTTTTCCTCTTGTCGCGAAAAATTTCGTCGGTGCTTCTCTCTCTCTCTCTCTCTCTCTCTCTCTCTCTGTCTCTCTCTCCCTTTTTTTCTCCTGATGCTTTTTTTCAAGTTTTACCTTTTAGTGCGCTGACATGGTTCTTTTTACTTCAAAACTCTCCCTTAATGCTCTTAAGTAACTCGTGTTGTTCCGCGAAACATCTAGATCTCCCTTTACCGCGAAACTACGATTCCGTGCCCACCAAAGGAAAACCTTGAAAAGATTCCCGTTTCCAGTGACGGTACAATTAATCTGCAGCAAGTACTGTTTAGATTTTCCGACAAAAAAAGTGAGTTCTCAAATCTGTTTTAGTTATTTATCAAGCAAGAGCTCAAATTAATTAATCTAAACGTTTGTCTTAATTAAAAATTAAAAGCCCGTTTGAATTTGGTTAAAAATTAGAAAAGTTTCTCGTCTTGCTCGTTCAGATTATTTAGCTGGGTGTGACGAAACCGCTCGTTATGTCACATTAACGCTGGTCTGGCAAGCGTCGACCAGAAAGGCGGTTTTTTCTTGCTAAAAAGTGCTTGAAAACAGCTCACGAGCAAGAAAATTGTTCCAAGAGCGCCGGCACACTTGCGGAGCCTCTTTCGCAGGCCATGCGTCGGACTCTTTTGCCAGGGGCACGATGAGATTAGCCTAACGCGTCTCTCGCCAGTAATAAGAGGCAGCTGTTACAGGGACCGCACGTGGCGGATTCAATAGCTATTTATTGGAAACTCCCAATATACCCCTTCGGCTCTAGCTGCTGCGAGTATTTCCACTCTTTACATGCCGCCCGTATAATCAGATTGAAGGTGCCTTCTCGAAGGAAGGAAGCGTGGTTATTTATTAAAAGTGGAATTAGCCTGAAAGTGGCCGACTGCAGCTGAAAAAGCAGCTTTCCCCCCGGTCGATTAATAAAAGCCTAACACGCTCCTTCGTGCGAGGAAGAGAAAAATAAAGTTGGAAACGTCGCCATAATTCAGCGAGCTGCCGCGTCCAGGTTGACTCGACGTAAACCGATACTAATATCCCCGCGGTCCCTGAAAAATATCGTTCAAAGAGCATGCACAAAGCTCGCTCGGACCTAATCTGCGCTATACCATCGAGCAACCCGGTAATTCTCCATCCCCTGCCGGTCGCGTGCTCGTGCCGAATTTATAATATTAGGAGAGAGAGAGAGAGAGAGCGGAGGAGCGAGGGCTGCAGCGGTAAATATTAAATGGCCTCCGGTCATTAGCGTTAAGGTCGCTCGCTCATAAGGTATTCGCGGGGCGGCGAAAAAGGAGAGAGGGGCCCTGGAAATTTCTGGAAAGGGGGCTCTCGTCATCGCGAATGAATTTTCCAGGGCTCTGCGCACCGCGCTGTGTGGGACGTGCCGGCGGCGGCTCGCGTCGCGCCGGCGCGCATTGGAAATTCATCGAGGACCTTCAAATTTACACAAATTTCCTGCCTCGTTTCGCGCATTCACCTCCCCGGCCGGGTGAGCGCCCAAATTCCAGATAGGGGGCTAATTCCCCCTTCATGATTGATCTGCCCGGTGCGGCAAATTCAATTTTTCTTAAGGGAGATTCGCGGGAGAGGCTGCTCAAGTCTGCCTCGGGAGAATCTCGTCGCAAAAATTAATGTCGGTAACAATAGAATGAGGATGTTTTTACTGCTGGTAAAGCTTGATATTACGGTTAGCAAACTTGCTAGCGCAATGGAAGATGCTTTGCACCAGTAGTTGTAAAGCGCCCTAAACACTACTAATTTGCTGCATCTTGTTCAGTTCACTTTCACTTATTCCAGAAACTAATTACGATTACATCTGTAGCGTAATGCTGCTATAAATTGTATCAAGTTCAAAACGCTTAAATGTTCACAAAGTACTAAATCTAAAATATAGCTTAGTGCCTTCTATTACGAAAACATTATAAGCGTTAAAATTGACTTGCACTTCTTTAAATTCAAAGACTTTAAATATTCAAAGAAGGTTAAGTATGCATTTTATTAAAATCTGATAAGTTTTAAGACAAAAAATGATCAAGTATGATAATCTAGAAAGATTATATTACTCTACGTGACCTTATTACATTTTGTCCCGAATTTTCAAGCAAATTCAAATTTGGTTTTTTCAAAGTTTATTAAGGCTTATTATCCCGAAAATAACAACTGCAGAAGCACATTGTGCAAGAAAAAAATCGTTAAACGAAATTACGCTCACGTTTTAAAATAAAATTGCATGCTTTTTTTTCATAGAATCTACTAACGTACTTCTCGCAGTATATCTATAGGAGCTACATAAGTAGTGACGGCCCAGAATTAGGTCGAGCACTTTATATCTATAAGTGTACTTAATCCATTGTGTTTTCCTACGTTCGAATGAAATTTGTAATGTTAAGTCAAATTTTATGTCTGAAATCCTTATTTCTAAAAAAGTAGGTTATTTTCTCACGTAGCGCGATTATTATCTTGCAAATAATTCAACAAATAGTTTTGTTTAAAAATTTCAACGGAAAAATCATTTTTATCCTTGAAGAATCGTAATCTAGTGTTAGCTTTCTATAATTGAAGCAGTGTTTTGTGAATCTAGCATATATTTTCCCTTATCGCTCTCCTTCTCAATGTAGCTCCTTGTTGTTGAATTACAATAATGAGTCATTTGATAAATTTTCGGATTAGATATCAGAGGATTTTCCTAAAGCCCCTACGAAAATGATACTAACATCTTACGGGGTCCCTTACATATTTTTGGAGACTATTTTTGTTATGATATATTACCAAGATCCTCCTGTGATAAAGTAAAAGTCGCAATACCGCACTTTATTATTATTAAAACAGAATATATTTTCTTCATATTTTAAATCTCTTTCTCTGAGATTTAAATAACGAATCGAGCATTTTTCATGAAAAATATCTGCACCCTTTAAACGATAAATACACTGGAAAAGAGCCCCGCGAAATTCTTGACTGCTTCTCATTTATTAGAATTGCAGCCGAAGCAGGAGCGGAGAATTGAAAAGAGCCGTTCACTTTCGAAACGAGCCGTCGATTATCTCGAAAATCGAGAATTATTGGTGGGCGCGAAAATTGGCGCGCAAACTATTTTATGGACCGCGCCGGCAAGTCCTGCGGGAAAACGAGCGCCAGCGAGCCGGCATTGAATATTCAGGAAGAAACGCAAAGTCCGTTCGTAATGTTCGAGGCAATCGCCGACGCATAAATTTTTTAATATTTTTGCAACTGCCCTTTTCCTGCCCTCCTTCCTCCCTAAGCACGAATGCCACTGGGAAAGGAGCGGATCGATCCTTCCTTCAATTTTCGGACATAAAAACTTATTTATACACTGGAGCTGAATGCTAGACGTAGTTTACTCAAACATTTTACCTTCTGGTCTTTTTACTCTTTGAAAGAAGCGATTGCAAACTTTTTTTTAATTTCAAAAATTCACGAAAAATTCAACGTAATTCTATGTTTTCATGAACAATAATAGAGCTAAATAATTGAAAATGTTACGAAACAATTCAGTAAATTAGCAAATTTACTCCTAAATCCTGCTCAAATTCATAGGTAATAGAAACAATAGGTAAATTAAAGCTTTTGTATTTTATGCGCAGCTATAATTAATTAATCAATCTTGTAATGAAAGGTATGAGTACGTACATTGGAAATTGAAATTTAACACGATAACGTTTATAATTAAATTTCATTATTCAGAATCTATTACAGCAATTTATTTTTTCAGCTTCCCTGGTGGAAACTGAAAACATTTTTGAAGTAGAAATTGGCCATTTTTTAATCGCAAAGTAGTTTATGGCTAG
>JAWWEM010026854.1:0-17697 GCA_035582935.1 Ormyrus thymus | reverse complement strand
TCTCCAGGTTAGAATAAAATATAGCAATTTTTAATAAAAATTATAGTAATTTTTACTCATACATTTTTCTCCGTGTAAAAAAAAAAATGATAAAGTAACGAAACGTTAGGTGTACTGTGAAAAGAAGTCGTAATCTATATCAGAACTTGAGAATACCTTTCATCCGCAGTTGGTGATTTTGCTGATATCACTAGCCAGCGGTGCTCGGGGTGATTTACTAGCCGGCGACGCAGGCTACCAATACGATCGACCGGGAGTCGGCGGAGACTTCCCTCGACGCACTGGCAGTACCGACCTCGATAATCTCGGCAGGTTCCCTGGAAGACTCGCAGCCTACTATCGACCGGCCGACAATTATTTTGGCAGTTATAACCGGCAGGCAGACGGCTTTAGGGGCCGCTATCAGGGTTATCAGGGCTACCAGGAATTTCAGGGACTTCAGGGCAATGGACAGGGATACCAGGGTTTTCAGGGCGATGGTCGTGGCGGATTAAGGGGATTTGACGGAGCTGGTAATGGAAGGGTGAGTAAGAATACCTGGTTTTAGCTAAATTCAATATAGTTTCTTTGAGAAGTCTATTTCTCGTAGAATTATAAAACTAGAATTTAATAAAAATTGTAAAATTAAGAAGTTTTAATTATTATTTTAATTTATGCAAACGCATACACAAGAAGATTTGTTAATGCATAAATTGACAGATTTTAATTGAATTTTGCGGGTACGATTTTTTACACGTATAAGAAATTAATTAAGGGCTGATGTAATTTACTGGCAACCTTATGCTCTTATAAACGGCTAAGAATGCGCCAAAGCACACAAACCCTTTGACCCGTGTAATTAATTGAGACGTGAACCTTCCATGGCCTTTTTTGCGGTAGTAAATTAATTTACGCGCAAAGTAAATTATGGTATATTCAAAATCACTATATATTTATAGAAAATCAGCAATGCAACATATATCAATATACCAATGCCATTTGATTTAATGCAACGTTTATGCAACATCGTAAGCGCGACAATAGCCATAATAATTTCTTTAACATGCCAGTCGTTAAATATCTCTAGTCTTGCAATAATATTAACTGAAGAAGCAGTTGAGCGATTTGGTCACATCCGTTCTTTCCTTCTTAGGTATTCGTAGTAGCGCGCAGAAGGCTTCTCCTTCGCGTGGATTACTTCAGCAGAGGAGGGTAGAGAATCTAGTAATTGCATACTCGCGAAAGATTAACAACTTCCGCGTCCGTTCCACGCGGCGCCGCCTCCTTTTTACGATCCTCACCTCTCCCTTTGCTCCTTTTGGCACGAGGCTCCCTGTATACCGCGCTGACCCCTTGCTCACGAAATTATTCCCTAAACGCTGCCAAACGGATCTATGAGCCAGCCTAATCTGCCTCTTTTGATCAACCGCTTTAAAGCTTTCGTTTTTTCGAGGATGTATTAACGGCTCTCCAGTTTTAACTATCGTATTTTCGAGACTTTTATTTTTTCGAAAAAACATATCTAAAAACTAAGGAAGAAGGCCTAGATTCAACGATTTAAATTTTGAGGATTTAAAGAAACAATCTAATGTGCACTAAAAGTCTACTAATGCAATGGATTTTGGTAAAATGAAGCAATAATTTCCCATTACTATAAAAAAGAATATTTCTTATGTTGGAATTAATTTCAATAGAAATCAAAATTAATCACTTACTGCTGCAAAGATAATTGAGCAAAACCCTGGTAGAAACATTCACTTTTTAGCCAATTTCTTGGAATATACTTGAATTGATTAAAAATTACTGAACTCAGTGGCTAAACTGGCATATTTATAAAGCTAAAATAATTGCTTATATTATTAAAATTATTAATTTATTTTTATTAATTTATTATCTAAAAGACTAAAATTGCCTTAAATTTGAGTGCTCTTTTTTATCTCAACTAGTCTTTGCTCCGAGTTCGATTACTTTAATTGAAATTTCCTTCGTTCATGCTAACAGTATACGTATAAGGAAGCTGCTGTTAAATTTTGGAGTTAATTGAATGATTGGTTCCTGGAAAAAGCTGTATTTCAAAGATTATTTGATACAAAAAGGCACTCTTGAATTAAAGCTAATTTTACCCTTCTTTTAAAATAAAATTGGATAAAAATAAGTAAACTAATAATTTTAATAATATATAAGCTTTTTTGCAGAGTTTAAAGGTGACTTGCTCTCTTATGGATAAGTCGAAGAGGTCAGTAACAATACGTGATACAACTTCGTTACTTGTCACTTTGCGTCGTGTTTTTTCACTTTACAGCTAAAATTATTATTTTCTGCGAAGCTTTATTTTACTCCTACCGCGTAAATAGCATCTCACCATCGTGAATGTGCCTCAAAATGCTTTAATCGGGAAAAAATGCCCGACGAATAATCTTTGGCACACGAGCCGCGCACCTCAGAGGCGCGACGTCAAAGCTGCGAATTTCATGAGTGCGCGGTGGGAGAAAGAACAAGCTCGCCGATGCGTTTGCATGGAAACGCGCGTCGAGGAGGAGACCGCTTTGCGCCGAGGTTACCGCTCCCACTCCAGACCTCAAAGGAATCGCTCCAGCTTTTTGCACCACCTCGCAAGCTCTCGCTTTCACTTCGGTTCTGGCAGGCAGCGATGAAAACCTCCGGCTGTTTTCTTATTTTTAGCGCACAGTCCTTGGGGCCTGTTAGGCTCGAATCTTTAAAACAAAGTTCTACAAAATAGTGCTTTTTGGGCTTACGCACTTGGTTTTCAACTTTAAATGAGAGCTTGAAATTTTTATTTAACCTCAAAGCTTGAAATTTTCTTTTTTTTTCTTTTATCCACTTCGTTTTCAACTTTGAATGAGAGATTGAAATCTTTTTTTATTTAATTTCAAAGCTTGAAATTTTATTTCTTTCTTTTACGTTTCTTGAAAGGAAATCAATTAACTTTTAATTGTTAGAATAAATTAATTTCCTTTGTACGTAATAGTAATTTTTTTGAATTTGAATATTCCAAAGAAATAAAGATTTCTAAAGTAAAAATAATTTATCTAATTTTTATAAAGATTTTGTACAAGTTTTGCAAAGATATGGTTCTATAAAAGTGCAAAAAGTAATGTTAAAGTTAAAATTATAGTTATAGTTAAAGTTCTATTAAATGGAACGCGAAATAAAACCGAAATAAATTTCTACTCGGTACATTAGGCAAATCGAGTGTTCTAACACACAGAACTACCGCCGCACTGTTTGTAAGTGTTTGAAAATGTAATGAAGACTGAAGAAGATAAAGGCGATCCGGCCTACCCACCGGCTAGCCTTTTTCTAAATCCTCGCCCGTTGTAACAACTTGTATAAAATTTTTATATAAAAGTGCAAAAAAATAAGAGCTTCTCTATCATGGGTTGCTATTTTGTCATGAGAGGTGTTAAAGGTTAGAATACGCCACCAAGCGGAATTAATTGTATTTTTCACGACTGGCGCTTGGTGGCGCCATTTTACAACTTACCTTTTACAACTCCCATGACAAAATTAGCAACCAATAACTATTAGAGAAGCTCATATTTTTTTCAATTTTATATAAAAATTTTATACAAATTATATACCTATTATACGTAAAATTTTTATAAAAATTAAATAAATTATTTTTACTTGGGCTGAAAAGTTTAACCTGGAGCTTTGTATGAATATAAAAATTAATCAAGATTTTAAAACTTATGATGAATAGAAAAGGTTGTAAAGGTATTGTGAAAGAACTGTTTTATTCAGTATTCCCCATTCCCTTACTTCCAGAAATTTCATCCAGTAAAAACTTCATTTCAGCACTGCAGACGCAACACAGGTTCGACAATTGGCCATTAATTATCACCCCTCGCAGACAAAAAGCAACGTGCAATGTTTCTTAATAGGCCTGCAGACAGAAAAAACGATAAAGACCGCTCTTTTCTTTCAGTGTTCATCTTTGACTTTTTTCCCCGTCGACTCGTGAAATTGCAGGCTGCTTGACGGAAAAAAAAACGCCGCTCATTGAAAGCTGTGGTGTCGGCGGTGGTCTCATTGAATAGACGATTTGTCGGTGTCGTTCTCGTCGCATAATGCGCGATATAATACGAAAGCCGGCAAGACAGAAAGAACGAAAGCGGGAATAAAAGCGGCCGCATCAAATTAAACAGAGAGGACGCGGAAATTTCGCGGCTACTATATATACAATAATTCTGGTTCCATTGTCCGTTCGAACCGTGCGTATCAAGTCATAACCGATCCGATAATAATCTCCTGCGGCCGCAGGTCGCCTGCATTTATACGACCCATATATTATTCAATATTAATTATCCACCTATCCCCTCTCTGCAAATCGCTTTTACTCATTTTCTCGGCGATTGGGCTTTGAGAGCGTGAATTTTGTAACAACTGCGGCTATGGACTCTTTGGAGATCAATTTTTAATTAAGTCCCACTAGGAATAGACACGATGAAAACGAGATTATTGGTTAAAATTTCAATAATTCCAAGCATTCATTTTAAACATCAATCGCATCGCGGTTCGCTTCAATTACTTACAATATCACATCAATTTCGCGTGCTGTTTTCACGAAATTAAGACTAATTAAATATTGATCTGTTTACGTGGAAATGCATATTAATGGAAAATTGTGGCGCTATTGCGGTTCTAGAGAAAAATTTACCTTTTTTTAAATTACATTTTAATTCATTCATCCGCGAAATATCTATCAAAATTATTTAAAATATGCATTTGACGTTTTACATGAAAATGTGGGAAATTTTAAGAGTATGCCTCTGAAAGCTGGATAAACGGAGCATGAAAAAAAACAGCAACATTGCTCTTATGAAAAGCAAATAAAAACCGCTGCCAATTCATTGGCACTTAGCTTCTTCGAAATTAATTTATCGTACCAATATTATCTCCGAGATTCAGTAAAAACAATCGATTTCAACAACATAATTTCAAACTATTCTATATTTAATTAATTATTTATTTTTGTATTATTATTTTATTTTTCTATGTCCATTTTAGAATTTAATAAACAGCAAACAAAATTTAAATAAAAATTTTATTATTGGAATATTTAAAGTCCTAAAATACAGAATTTTTCGATTTCGCGCAAGCTTGAGTAAAAATGTATGCGCTAAATCAAGTCGTATCCAAAAATAACGTTCAGTACAAGAGCAAAAAGGTTATTTTCATTTTCTCTAGTAATTATAAGCCAAAGAAAAGTAATTTTTTATATTTGATTTGAATTATATTGCTGAAATTAATTTAAACAATCATAATAAAATAATAATAATAGTAATAAAAATATGACTGTACTATGTTACATATATATAATCGCGATGCCATGTATAATTTAAAATCGTTATAAAACAACTAGTAGATGAACTTCAAAAGACGAAAACAATAAGTGGTCGATCATTGAAAAAGACCGATTATTCACTAAGATACAGCTATTCAAAAAATTGAAAAAAAATAAATAAAACGATAATATCTATTGAACTAATATGTTCCATAAACAGAAAAACTATACAGCTCTGAATATACAAAATCTACCTTTTCTCAAAATTTCAAGTAATTTAAAGCTTTCTTACTCCCGTAATCGTTGGACATGAAAACTCATTTTTTTCAGTTTTCAGCTTTTTCTTCAAAAACTAAGTGACAAAATAGCTTGAAATTTTTACTGATTATAGCTCTATTTTTTCCAAAATTTTTTTCAAAGCAGTTGATAATTTAAATTAGGGATTATAAGTGTTTAAAAAAAACACGTTTTTGGTAAAAAAACAAACCATAAGAGATAGAGTAACTTTTTTTCTCTGAAATTATAGATATTTCTATACCCTTTAAAATGATCTTTGTTCGATTCAAATATCTCAATTCTATAATTAAGAAAAAGTAAAATTAAATTTTTCGAAAATCGAAAATTTATGATAAAACGAAAACAAATAAGTTAAACAAAAACAGTTTTTTTACGCCATCAGAAAAAATGCAAAAAAATAAGCCGTGAAAGATGCAAATCTGTTCAGTAGAAGCTGAAATCCAGTCGTATATAGACCTTTTTCAAAAACCATTTATTCTTGTTCTTGACACCTTAAAATACAATTATAACAGGTTTTTCGAACAACTCCAAAAATTACTATCATAAAGCTTCCTCTAGGACGAAGCAATTACCTGCACTGCGAGTTAACTTTTTTAAATTAACTTATGTAAATAAAACTTACCTAGCGCAATTATGTATAATCTCATTTAAATAAAAAATTTATTATGTGTGTAGTCTTTATTAATTGTTTCACGTGCATGGAATAAAATTTTGAATAAAATAAATTCTAAAGAGCAAGACTTTTAAAAAGCATTACCGCAAAGAGCAATGAATAGAAACCGTCAGCTTTTAGTTCCCTTTGAAATTCACTTAAATATACCCTTTGAATCAATCGAAAGTTTTTAATTACGAGTCGACTTGCCTACTTGCTCTTCCACTGCTGCCTTTATAATATTCAAAGCAACACAGAGCGGGATTGAAAGTGGGAAAAAGAGTGAAAACAAGGTGTGTGTCAGTGCGATATTTCAAACACTGCTGTTTAACCAAAGCCTCTCGCCGTTCGCGTTGCAAAGGAGAAAATCGTGAATATTCGATAAAAAGCAAACATAAACTGCAAGCTGGCGCTACCTCGAAAGCTGAACTTCGCTTAAAGAACTCTTTACCGAGAGGAGAGGGCTCGTGCGTAGACGCAGCAACTGAAATTTCGCCAAGTGTGCTTCGCAGGCATCAAGATTAGGGTAACGACCCCAATAGATAGACACTTAAGGAACAATCCATATTAGCTGCCCTATTTTTAAGGAAAAGCGTTTTATTTTCTACAAGCAAATATTAAACACAATTAATAAAATTAATGTAGATTAGTTTAAAACAATATTTGTAACATAAGTAATAATATGTAATGAATAAATAAAAAAGGGGCGAAAACCCCAGTAGATAGACAAAAGTTCCAATAGATAGAGCACATTCTCAATAGATAAACAGCGAATAAAACCAATGAGATCAAATTAACTTGAACAATTTTTGTTTATTTGAGAAATAACTTCACCCACTTGTCTCCTGGCATATTATTCTTGAATGTTGATCCTCGTCCGGCTTCATCCAAAATGTTTTTGACAACTTTTACTTCATCCTCATGCCCACTAGCTAACCTCAAAGCCCAATCTAGCTTTGTCCAGTATCCACTTCTTCAAAAGCACTTCTTCAGATCCCAATAAAATAGTTTTTGGACCTTTCTTGGCATATAATGGAACCTCTTCTTTCAGCTTGACATACAGGGTAGATCTTGGGACATTTCATTCTGCAGCTACTTTTCTGTACGATTCCCCATTTCTGCATCTCTCAACTGCTCTTTACAGGTCACTCTCGGAGTAATTGTACAATTTGCACGCTCGCTGCTTCTTGGACATCTGTAAAACAATACGTTTATTTTATGTACACATAAATATTAGATATCTTACTAAAAAAATAGATAGACAAGTTAATACTTCATTTCAATTAATAAAAAAACAGCTACACATTTTTTACTTTCGTTAATTTATAATAATTGATTTCTTAAGAAAGCGTCTATCTACTGGTGTGTATCTATTGGGGTCGTTAACCTATTTGACCACAAAATAATCTTCACATCCAGAAAAGATTAACACTATTATTCGAACTAAAATTGATATGCAAATAGGCTTACCAAAAGGAAGCCGCTAATATACGAACCTATTGTCCAAAATACTTTTGCGATTACCCTTCTTAGTCATGTGAGGGTTAAATAAACCGGCATCAGCCGTTACAATAAATACTCTGTTATTCCTGCGGATGGAATTTTGTGATTTTGTCCTCCTAAAATTGAGAGGACAAAAATTGAAATCTGAATTTTATTTGCAGCCCCGACCCTACAGTTTCGAGTACGAAGTGCGAGATCCGGCGACAAACAATGATTACGGGCAGCGGGAAAGCGGGGACGGCAACGGCTCGGTGCGCGGCGAGTACCGAGTTCTACTTCCAGACTCGCGCACCCAAATAGTCCGTTACACGGCGGACGACGCCAACGGCTACGTGGCAGACGTGCGTTACGAGGGTCAGGTGCAACAACCGCAGTTCGGTAGACCCGGCTTCTTTCCGGGAGGGCCGAATGGACGTGGATTCTTCGACGGCCGAGTCGCTGGATATCAGCCAGGTTCGTTAAGCTATGCTAATGCGTTAAATTCAATGTGGAAGTTTATTTGATTTTTTTAGACTTGTGTAATCTGCCGAATAACTATGTAATTTTGTAAAAGGCTAATTTTGTATAAATTATAAAACGGTTAATTTACGAGTCACTGTTTATTGCCGTTTAAATACGACAAGGTTGCAATGGCTGGTCTGCCATCCTCGTGAGAGCTAGAAAATATATAAATACTAACATGTTGTGATTCTAATTATTTATATATTGATTTTACATATTTATATATTCATTTTAAATTATCATTGGAATTATGCATGTTATATATCTCTTAATTTTCAATTTGAATAATTTTGTAAAATTATAATAAAAGATTCGAAGTTTTTCGAAAGGGAATATTCCACCGAATTTTACCATTAAAACTTGAATAATTGATTTTTAGGATTAAAACTTAAATAACTGATATATATATATATAATCGTAAGAATTAAAATTTAACATTCACAACATGAAATTAAAATTGATTTTTTGTAAGTAAAAATTTTATGCCGCCAATTTTTTTGCCCTCGTAAAGTTTAAATTGAAATAAAATATTGTCACTAAACTGCTAATCGTAAGTTAAAAAGGTAATAACTTCGACATTAGCTCGTTCGATTTGCGAGTCAGCGGAGCAGGCTCTAAATTCATAGCAATATTTTCGATGCACCCTACAACTCGCCGGCAAATCCAGCAGAATGTCATGCGCTCGCGCCTACAGGCCCCTCAGCGCGAGGGTTGCATGTAAGCCAAGCAGCGGCATCAGCCGGGGAATCCGCTGCTCGGTGGTTGTCTTAGAGGCTGCCGTCGCGCGACGGATCATACATATAAATGAGAATTGGGACCGCGTGTGTCGACAGGTAGGGGCGGCTACAATGGAGGACCGGGGGATGAATTCGGCGGCGGCGGCGACGGCGGCAGTAATCAATACCTACCTCCCGGCGGCGGTGGCTCCTTCGGCAAGTGATCGGAAGCAGATGGAGAGGCGGAGGCACTGGGCTGACACTTCTGTATTGGGCGCACTCGACACTTATTGCTTGGGCAACAGACGGTTCGACCGCCAGAGCCTGCGACTTAATTCCTGTATCTTCGACAGCACCGCCCGACGAAATTCCCAAGACGCCGAATTGAATTCGATAGGCATAAGGTATTGCGATGGCCACTCGTGCTTTTGCTACATGGGATTTTCTACTGCGGAAATCGCCGACGTCACAGCTTAGCAAAGCTGATTTAGAACTGCAGTTTTTAACTCGATAAGTCGCGAATGTTCAGTATTTTTTAATAAAGTTACTTCTTTGTAAAATACAATGTTTCTCATGCTTTTTATCCACTATGTCATGCGTTCTACAATACTCATCGCAATTACAATGCACTAAATTGTACGTGACTTTATTGGGCTTGGTATAAGCTTTAATAATAAAAAGAAGACTCCGGAAAGCTCTTACACACTCGCAGAAATGCCAATATACACTTCTTGACTGCGCCGTGACACACGTGAGCACCTCTACACAATTGATACAGATGGACACATGCAGCGTTTTTCGCTTCCAGCCGAAGAGTCGCTCTCTCGAGTACTCTATACATAAGGCACTGCCGAGCTTTTCTGCCGCAGGAAATCTGCCACTCCAAGATCCCGGAGAGCTTCTTCTCCGCCTTCTTTCGCTTCTTCTTCTTCTTCTTTTATCTTTTTCTACTTATTCTCTGCGGCGGACGCACTTTAGCGACGTGATTTTGTGAGAAGAAGAGTCCGCGCGCACGAGGCAAAGAATAATTATGTAGAAATACGAAATAAGATAACACGTCGGATGAATTATTGAAAGACGGCAAAATATTAATTTACCCCGTTATTTACTTGAGGAGTTTACTTCTGAAAAAAAGAGACGTAATTATATTTCCTCTTGAGTAAACGAGGTAAATGAAGATTTTGCCGTGTTTCAATAATTCATCCGGTGTTATAATTTTATTTCGTGTTGCTATATAATTATTCTTTGCCAGATTTTTCACCGATTGCACCATTTTGGAGAATTGTTATGGTAAGAGGTGCGTTTTCTGCACATAAGAATCGTAAAAGTAAACATTGTACACAATTTAACATTGGTGAAATTTATATATAGATATATTCGGCCATGCTAAATTGTGTACAATTAATGTGGGTACGATTCTTATGTGTATGTAGCGAACCCTACCATTTTTATCTAGTTTCTGAAATCAAATTCGCTTTAATATTTGACCTAATCTGTAAGTATCTAAATTTAAGCGATTATAATCTTCGAGATAATGGAATTGGAAAAAAAAATTAGTTTTCTAGGTCCAACGATTACGGGAGTAAAAATGCTTTAATTTAATTGAAATTGTGGGAAAAGTTAGACCTTTAATTTAGAGCTATATAGTTTTTGAGCTTATGAAACTTATTCTCCTATTCAAGGATTTGCAAAACAAAGTTGGTTCAAATACTCTATGGAGTATTTGGTCGATGCTGAAAAAAATGCTTAATCTGAAGTATAATATATTGATCTAAATAAATATCTTAATTTGAAAACCATCCTAAAAAACAAATGTAAAGGTTATAAGGCAAAAAAATCTTGTACATTTACTCGGGATCAAATCATCCGCTTCATGAATGATACAGATAATTACATCTACTTGGGAGCAAAGGTATTTACGGACTAAATGTACAATTTTCTTTGCTTCTTTTTTTACATTAAAATTATCTTACAAATTTTTACAAATTTTTCAGATCCTACTCATTCTTGGCATCTGTGACGCATTGAGATGTATTGAATTTACCAGCATTAAATACCCTCGTGTTGAAGATAAAGATGACAAATTTATAGTAATGGTAGAAGACACGAAGACTACTTATATTAATCGGCTTCGCCTCGGGGGACAATCACTCCGCCAGGACGAATGATCGACTTTCGTCCCTAGTAATGTAATGTACTATTATAATAATATATTTAATTTTTGAACCAAGTTAGAATCTTTTAGCACTTTTCGATGCCAATAAAATATTAAATTTTTAAGATTTTGGCTTTGGTTTAACCGATAGAATGTATTAATCGATGAATTTTCATTCTAAGAAACTTAAAACTGATACATTTAATATCACTTTGGACTAAATCTGTTCACCTGCACCAATTCTTTTATTTAGTTCGTTGAATAAAAAATTAATTATTATCGTTGTGAAAATATTTTATAAATGTATGTTATTAAAATCAATGTTTTTTTTTCAGATAAAATCATTTTAAAAAAACATAAAATATTTTGAATAAATATTTAATTAAATTCGTTGCGAGTGAACGGTAGGTTTATAGTACAACTCGAAATTAAAAACTTGGTGATCCACATGTTCATTCGTGTGCAACGTTCTCTTTCTACAGTACCAAAAAGTAGTCCACACGAAAGGCTTCAAAAACCTTTGCATCTGAAAGCATCTGTCACCTGCCCTGCGGCACAAAGAAGCTGGCCATGACTATCAGTTTCTTCTCTTTTTCGTGGTAAACCGTATTTCTACGCGTCAGAAGTTGCGACTACAGCTTTGCCCTTTTAAGTTTTATCAAAAAAGGAAAATTTCAAGCAGAAAGTGCGAGAGTTCACGAAGCTCCCGCCATGCATCATCCCATTGTTTTTGTGAAGTCGGTTATATTAAGATAAGTCGGTTTTTAAGAAAAGCAAAGGAGAGCATTTAAACGTCCCGAATGAAATTAGTGGAAAAGCACGAAACAAGATAAATATGAGAAAATGGCACCAGACGAAGTTCAAGCCAACAAGTTGAACTTTATTTATCGTTCATTCAAAGAAAGTTCCTAGTTTAAGAAAGCTTTATTGCCGTAAGATGTAACTTTCTCATTATATTCAAAGATAATTATTTAAGAGTTCGAAATTATTCCATTAAAATAAAATATCTTTGTATTTTTAAATCTATTGAAACGAAAAGTGAAATAATATTTTTTTGTCACTGAAACAATAAAACCAAATTCTATACAACAGTAAGTGCAATGTGGCAGTATATTGTCATCCTTACGAGCGTGCCACATAACCAAACAGTGATTAAGGCCTTGACGCGAAGTGTGCAATAACGCGACGCCGCAGCAACAAACGCAGGGGAACAATAAGAAAGGCAGCGACAACTATATATAATGGGAAAATTCTCAGACTCTCGCTGTATTTTCATAAAGGCGAGATTCATATTAAACGCGCGTGTGAGCCTCACTTGTCTAAAGAGCTTCATTTCGTGCCTTTGCGTACGAAAACAAATTAACGAACGCTAATTGGGTGTGAGCGCAATGAAATCATGCGTTTTTTTTAAAAACGTTTTTCAAGATGATTTTGATATACAGTTTAGTCCAAAACATTAATAATATTAAGGACGTTTACGCGATATTTGCAGTTAATTTAAGTATGCTTCATATACGTGGTAAAAATTTCAACCCATCTTTCGGTATTAAAATTTGAGAAGAGAAAGTAAGTAAAACTTTAACTTTTAACACGGAGGTTCTATGGTAAGCCACCCTAAGTAGAACATTTTTACAGATTGCAAAAAAAATTTATGTTCGAAATGTTATAAAAAAAACTACTTTATGATTCTACGTAATATATTGAATAATATGCTACCAATTTTATAATAGTTTCCGCTACTAATTTTCGAGAAATAGTTGAACAAAGATCAGGAGTTCACGGATTTTGTACCTGACTGAAAGACCGGTCTGGGTCGTTTATGCACAGAAAATAAACAGTATAATTGCACTTATGTGTTTCACAAGGTTGTTCTCAACTTTTTCCCTCGGGGAGCCGGTAAAAAGTATTTTTATAGATAACTACTTTAAGTTGAGAATCACTGTAGCGTGTGAGCATCCTTAAGCAAACTCTTGCAATTCCTCAGAAGCATATGTTCACTAAAGTAAATAGCTTCATTTTATTTACCTTCGCATCAAAGTACAAGCTGCATAAACATGTTGCTAAACATTAAATCAAAGCCAAGTTCAGTTTCTCCGCATACATAATTAAGCTAATAACCGCAAAGCTAATAATCTCAAAAGCTGGAGAATCAATAATATATACTTAATATAATCACATTTTAGTTATATTAAAAAAAAAAGAGAACTTCTCAGTCGTTCTGAAATATTAACTCTTCTCGAAGGGAAGAGCGTAACGAGCAGCGTCACATCAGCAGTAGCTTTTCGCTCGTCGCAGATGATCGTCCTGACAAAAGTTCAGGCGACCAAAAAAATTTTCCGACCGTCTCTATCATGCTCTCAACTCCCGGGCGGGAGGAAGGGGCGGGGGTTTAAGTCGCGAGCCGTAATTCTTACGGCGCGTCAGGAAAATTGCAGAATTCGCCTCGGCTGCGATGCGCACGATGTACACCGAGTTATAAGCATCAGCGCGCGGAAGGCGTCTCTAAAAGAGAGCTCTCTCGCGCGCACCTGCGACGACGTACGCAAAAAGTTGCCCGGGAGCCATCGCGTGTCGCTCCTATAGGTACGTAAACTTTGTTGCGCGCGCGCGGAGTGGGAATATAAGAGAGGAGCTAGTAAATTGGGTCCAATCCGTCCACGACAGCTATAAATTGCTCCCGCGCTAGACGTAAGGTCCGCACGGACGACGCACACTCCCGAGGCTGTGTAAGCCGAAGGTGCACGCGCAGGTCGGAAAGGCGGGTACGGCCTAAATGATCCTAATTTGTCGAAAACTCGTGACAAACCTGGCGCGCTTCTTGCGAAGCTATTCCTAGACGCAGCGAATCCTCCTTCCTTGACCCGTTCATTTATTTTCGTCACTGTCTCGGCGCGCTTTTTACTTCGCGCTTAATTTGCTCTTGCATGCAGTGTTCGCTCGTCTCTGTTCTCGTTATATTACGGGCTGCGCTTGCGCCGTTACTTCGACTACGTCACTTACACTCATTACGCTCTTTTACCCTCTTATTTATGCTTTCCTTTGCTCATTAATGTCGGCTATTTAAATTAGTTTTATTATCTGCAGCATCCTTTGCATTACCTGTGCATTCTCCAATAATACGAGTGAGCATTCCTTTTCAACTTCTCGCTTCAAGTCTTCAAAGCCCGAGTCAATTTTTTTCAATTCTCTGTAAGCTTGAAATGCTTGAGCATAATGACTTTTTCAAAAAAATTGAAAACTAAAAAGGCAACTCATTCAGACCGCAACGCACTTCTAAAAGATAATACAATAAGCAAAACAAATAAAAGAAAAGAAAACCATCACACCCGAGACGTTCATTAAACCTTCTCTCAAAGGCGAGTCTTGTCGCTCTTCCGCAAAAGATTTTTCTTTATACCGCAGCAAAGAGGAGAGAGAAACAGAAAGGGAGTAAAAAAAATCTTATGCAAGCGCCCTTTTGCGTGCAGCGAGCGCGAGCTTCAACAAATCAAAGCGAGGAAAGGGGAAGGACGAAAGTCTATAGAATTAGAAAGAGAAACTCGAATATAACCAGTGAAATCGGGTGGATTTAAAAGAAGAGGTGACCAAGAAAGAGGACGGAATAAGGGCGGAGAATGTGCCGGAGGAGCCGTATAGGTGCAGTCTATCGTAAAGTTTTACGAGACCCTCGCAAACAGACATGTCATTCGAGTAGCTTAACTTACTTAATGACGCAGGAGTGGCTTATCCTGATGTGCTCGCTGGCCTGCAGTAAAGTATACAACTGCAGCCGTGATCCTTGTTTACTTTTATGTACGTCTGTTTGGAGCTCCCCGTATCTTTGCGCTAAAAGCATTGCATTTCGCGCCGCCTTGTTCCAGAAATTTTCAATTCGCTCCGTCAGATGAACTAGTTGGGGAATCGATGTTTATATGCGCCCCTAAATCTTAGAAGATTTTTGCAGAAGAAACTGCTACAAACTAGTTTCCTGAACGACGACGACGAGTGCATGCGTCCGCTTCTCCGGTTCATTAATCGCGTCATAGCTCCAAGTTTCGGAGTCTGGAACTGAGCTTGATAACGGGCTTGATGAGTTTTTGTCGATTCGCTTGGCTTCACATTCTTCGCACTCCCGATGACATTTTCGTTTCTCTCCCAGAATGCATCGTCGGAGGTGAATATAAAAAATTCACCAATTCCAAATTCGCTCGAGCTTGGCTCGGTTAATTCATAAATGTAACCGGCAGAGGGATACGTACGTCCGGAACAAGCGGGAACTGTTAACCGAAAGGTTATTTCGTAGATATAGGAGGACAAGAACATGTGCGCTCGGCGAGAGTTTTGGGCGAAATGAAATTTTCGCCCCGACGTTACTGCGTGATGATCAAGAAAGTTCGCAGACGGGCACACCTAAAGCGTAAGCCCGCCTGATAGACCTTAGCATATTGAACGAACTTCCTCCTTTATTTACTTCTCCCATTAGGAGCCGAGCCTCGCCGAGCGGCAGTGCTGTATAAGCTCAACTTCTTATGCACCGCCCATATTTACTTCCCTGGCATCAAACAGCCGAAACTTCTTTTTTCTTTTTACGAACTTTGCATAATGTTTGCGGAAAAGTAAAGCAACTATATAATTTTTGCGGGAGTCGTGTTACAGGTCAGTGAAGACGAGTAAAAGTAACGAATAAGGTAAGTTATTGAAAATTTTATTTAAATCAAGTACGTCATTACAGCTCGGAAGCCCGACGGAGACTGACTCGTAGCCGCTGCAAGAGTCATTTTAAAGTTAAGATCTTCTTTGTCGTGTATAGGCCCCTGGTAAGACGGCCAGAGGTTCGATGCGTCGACGGAAGAAGGCGATCGTACAACCCGGGCGATGAAAGAGTGGGCTTGTTGATTCTCGCCAAACTTTTTTGCCTACGGAGAAAAAAAGTTTCGTAATAGTTTTTGAAGAAACATCTGTCACATATTTTGAGAGCGATAATAATTTTTGGAAACAATGATTTTCGATACTGATGAAATAAACAGACACTGATCGTTTTTTCTGTCAATAATTTTTATTCATTCCAACTTTTCGATCCCAAAATAACGCAGCAGAGCTAGTCAAACAGTGATTTCATTAATAATTTTTTTTTATTCAGTTTTTAGTGCAGCAGATTTAAAAATTGCACCAGTTATTACTTTAGTTTTTTTTATTAAGCTCTCGGATCTTCTGCGATATTTATTATTTGCTGTACAGTTGCACCTATCATTTACCATTCAAATCAGTAAAAAGTTAATCTGCATAAAAAGTTTATTCGTTATTTGAATTTTATTTAACTTTATGTAATATAGAAAGAAGCACTTTCTCTGCAAAAAAAAAAAACATAAAGCATTCGGTTACAGTGCGTCCCGGGTTAAACCTCTCACCCTCGAAAATAATTGCTTACACACAGAGCCATCGTAGGGAAGTTAGTTATCAATTAAGCATAAAGTTGTGGGTGTGCTAAAGAGCTTAAACGCGGAAAGTTCTCTCCCTTTCGCGTGTATCATCAGGCTGGCTTGCGCGAGCAAGTATATACAACACGAATCAGTTTTACCCTTTCTAGCTCTCTCTCTCTCTCCCTCTCGCTCTCTCTTTCTCGTGACAGGCAAACTAGCTATGGACAAGCAGCTTCGTTGGAACGGTGTCGGGCAATTATTGAAAACTAACCAAACTCCAATTATGCTGCCGCACGCGAAGACGTTGAGTTTACCTATCTCGCACGAATACATCATGAAAATACCGCATGGCGATGCCACACACGTGCACGGGCTGTTAGTGTGCACGAGCTCGAAGACTCCAGCAATCAAATAAGCTTGAATCAATCAGCCTAAAATCGCTTGGATATTACCCTTAAAAATTACAGGATCAAAAATTGCATCTTTCGCAGAACTTAAACATTGATTTTGACGCCTATAATTTATTTAATTTTTCGTTCTAATGAGGGTTATGTAAACACAATGAATAAAAAAATTGTTTCATTAGACAGTGAAATGATCCATGCATTATTCAGCAAAATATTTTTTATTAATATTAAAATTCAGGTTAATTTTAAGTATTTTATTTAAACAATAAAAAATACAGAATTAAGATTCTAAAATGAGATGCTGCAAGACTAAAGTAAATTTTCCATTATAAATATTAAAAAAAAAATGAAAGTATATAAAGATATTTATAGTGTAGCTACTACGCCTGCAAACGGCAACCGCGAAGACCTTTGAGAAAACCGGCGAGTCTTATTACAGGTGCGCCTTGGGTTATTTTCTTGAGTCTTGACTAATAAGGATTTTATTATTAATAGTATTTGCTTCTAAAAAAACAAACTTTAATAAGGGTTTTTCGGTGTGATAAATGAGATAATGTTAGAGTTGTAATTATTATATCCAGCTACCGAAAAGCCTGAGGTACCTTAATTTATAGCTACACTGTAAAAAAAATGAAATAAACTTCCAGTTTAATGCATTAAAAGTAATGTATTTGCATTGAATTTCACACGTGTACATTAAAATTAATGTAAATATACAGTAATTTTAATGTACAATACACGTGCAGGAAATAAACTTCCAGCAAATGCCTTAAATTTAAG
>JAWWEM010026814.1:2953-16446 GCA_035582935.1 Ormyrus thymus | reverse complement strand
GAGAGAGAGAGAGAGAGAGAGAGAGAGAGCACGGAGAGAGGTCAGGCCTTCTCGAACGTTCCCTTATTCTGCGTACCATTATAAACTTTCGCGAAAATCTCGCGGGAGAGCTGCGCGAGTGCCATCCCGACGGATCGCAGCGGCGGAGAGCAATGCGTCCGAGGAGGGACGAGCGTCGGCGTTTGTCTCTCTCGGCTCGCTGGCGGTTTTAACGGCGTGTACGGTGCACCTTCGGAGATGCCTGTTTTCCTTTCTTTCTGTTTAAAGGACTCTCCTCGCAAGGCTGCTCGCGGGCGTTTGCGCAACTGACGGGTGACGGGGAAACGAGGTCGTTCGGTTCGGGATCGCAGACGGGTGTCTCGTAATTTTTGGTTTCAGCTCGAAGGCGGGTTACGGATGGGTCGGGAGACGCGATGCTGCTCGGACGCGAGCGTTCGGGCTTGAGAAACGAGCCGGTGTTTATTGCGGTGGCAATTGCGGTAGCGATTTAGTAAAAAAAAGTGCGTGATGCTTAATAGCAGAGTTGGTTGGATCGAGTTCCGCAATTAATCAGCGGAGCTGCAAGCGGAGTCGGTGGCCTACGGTATCAATGCATCTTTCTATTTATAAATTTAGCAGCTCGCAAGTTGATGTCAGAATAAAGAATGAAGATGGAGGGGAGATAAAAAGTGCACGTCTTACGTGAATAAACTTGCAATTTAAATAACAGTTGAACGCTCGCCAGAGAAAGTGATATAAGCTTTTTAGAGAAAACGAAGATGTAATCAATCAGCTTGAAAATGACGAAGAACTTGCACGTAAAAACATGAAATGTTTTGTAAAACCACAATAATTTCTTACAAAATAAACACTTTCTTTTTAATATTAAGCCGATCGAAAGCGACGAAAAAGCACCCAAAAGACTTAGATCTAAAATTAAGTTAAAACTATTGCGTCCAGTCTTCACAGTTCGTTGATCCCAAAAATCACCGGCGAGGCACTCTATCCTAATTAGATACACAAATTACCAGGAGCCAATTACTTCATCGGGACGAAATGTATAAAAAAACGGCGCCGTTCTCGAAATTGCGAGCCTCGCTAAGTAAGAATCACGAAAGTGCGCCTCCGGTCTTTAAAAATGCCCAGCGAAAGTTTCCCCCCCCCCGATACAACGTCAAAATACGAGTCGGCGCGGGTTTCTAATTGTCCAGGTTCGACCGGATTCGAAAGAACGCGAGCAGCGACTCCCCGCATTATCATTCTTGCTCTCGGGGGGTTTTACGGCTCCGGCCGCTGTTTCTCCGCGGTTAGCTTTGCGCGGTCATGTAACTGTCGAAAAGGCCGATCGGATAGTTGAAATACGTCGGCTGGATTTTTTGTGGGTTCTTATTTTATGCGTCCCGAAGCAATTTAAATAGAATTTTTTACTATTTTGCGGAAGGACGATTGTTTAAAAGACTTGCGGGAGAATTTTATGTTTTAATGAATGTCTTTGTTTTAAGAATAAGAAGGTGAAATATTTTATATACTTTTCGTAGGCATTATTCTACTTTCGATTTTGGTTTACCAGTGCTTGAAAATGAATTCTGAAAGTAAGGAGTCATTCAAAATTTGCATTTAGAAACCTCTTATGATATCCTAAAACTCTAACTAGAAATTTTCATCGAATCTTTTCATCGAAAACTTACTGTCAAGCAATAAACATCAAAACTAAAGGAGGATAACTGCCATCCTTAAAATATCATAGGCTGCAATTCGCATCAGTTATATGAATATTTAATTTACGATGACTGCCGTAGCGCAAGCCTCGCCTCTTCAATTACCCATCCGAACGAATTGTTGACAGAAGTATGCAGTCAAACAAGCAAGTAATGAACCTCTTAGAGTCCCAACTAACGGTATCGCCTAAGTGCAATGGGGCGCGGTTTCGAGCGAGAGAGAGAGAGAGAGAGAGACAGAAGGAGAAAAGCGACTGCAATTTTAGAATCCATGGCGGTGGGATTACCGTCTGACTGCATTTTAAGTTCCCCTCATTTTCTTCAATTTGCTCGCGGCCAGGTAACTGCAGGTGTTGAAATGGTAAGCAGAACGGGATTTTATTGATATCGTTGCGTTCCGATGACATAACGGGCGAAAAAATATTTGCGGGTTTGAGTGATTCAATGCTTATGGGCTGTTGAAGTTGTTACGACTTTGTCTGGGTTATTATTTGGCGGTGTAATCGTGTGAATTTTATGTGGAAACTCGAAAAAGAATTACACTTGGGTGCAGGAATTGTAGCTGCGTTTCGTTTGTTTTTATTAATAATATATCTGAGCAGATGAATAATAATTACGTATAATTAGACGTGATCTCATACCATTATATTTTTAACATTGGTCTGCGACGCACTAAAGAAAAAAAAATATATTCAAAAGCCCACAGTCACTCGCAATTACGCGATGCCGGCCAAACGACAGGGTAAATTACTCTAATTATCATTTCCTACAAACAAGAGCTCTCGTCTCGGTACACTTACCATTGTTCCCCGACTTGAAAAAGAAAAAAAGTCCCCCAGCGCCAAAAGCAAGGATTTCGCAACGCCGAGCAGAAGAGCGACTCCCAAAGCGCTCCGGCGCGATGATCCTCCCTCTAAAGGTCGGACACCGGCGCGGTGCGACATGCGCGCGGCCTCGGTCACGCTCGAGCTGCAACGAGGAGCGAGCGAGCGACTGCGATCGCGAGCAAGGGCACGCGCGCGCCGGGAACAGAGTCTCCCAGTCGCGCCGATGTCTCCGGGAATTTCTAAGCCGCGCGCCGGCGGACTTTCTCCGGAGGCTCTCCCGGTGCGCATTCGCGAGTCGCGCGGCGCGGATTTAACCGCGGGGGTGGATTGTCGGACGTCGCGGCTCGGAGGGAGGTGGATTTTTGTTCGTACGACTGGACGGGGGATCAAGATTGCTGGCTGGTGAGGTTGACTGTTAACGAGGCTGCCGCACGAACGCGCGATTGAGTGTAAAGTAGTTTTATACCGGCCGGTTTAGAGACAATGCTAATGAAACCCCGGAGTTAATGAAGTTCTTTTATAAGAGCGCGAAAGTAAATGACTGAAATTTTAATGTTTCCGGTAATAAAGCTCGGCTTATTGCAATTTAATAAGACGCTTGAACTATAGGATTTTGAGCTTCTCGCTCGAAAAATACGCCGACCCATTAGATTACGTAAGCCGCGTAAGAAATTCGCCCAAAAAAAAAACAGAATGTACATTTTTTCACCACCGCTCACGTAACGCTGCTCCCGATATTTGTAAATTTAATCCATTAAACATCGCGGCGCTTTACGCAACGCGCGTCAATCTCGTCAAAAAATCCGTGTACAAAACGGCGGCGACTGTAATTAAACTTCATTTGTCAAAGCTCGACGCCCGGGCGCGCAATTCGACCGGTTCCGAGCGGAGTCGCAAACAAAATTATCGCACGCGCACTCGCGGCGAATTTCAGCGGAGCCGCGCTCGAGAAGCGCGCAGCTACAATCGACCGCCGGGGAGCCGCTTCGCGCGAAATCGCGAGGCTCGAGTCCGGAACGATCGCCGGCCGCTCGCGAATTCCAGCGCACTCTTTTCCCACCGGCGAAAGATCCACAACGCGAGGAGCAGCAGCCACCGCGGAGGATAGCCGCGATGCATTGCCGATTTCGAGGCGCTACCGCGGCGATTTTCGCACGCCGGCAGAGGCTGATGGTCTCGCCGGGACGTCTGCATCGACCCACTTTGGCGGAGAGAATTTTAAGCTGTTTGCGGCTCTTCTTTGATTGGATTTCAGCGCGCTTAATTGATCGGGTAATTGGCGCGGCGGGTCGGGATTTTCGCGGGATTACGACGGCTGTTTCGGTTGATTGTTGGACTTTTCTTCTCTCTGCTTTATTGTCGGCGGTTATTGGTTTCGCTGAACGGCCAAGTTTTTATGCTCCGCCGCGTGACTTGTACGTTTTCATTATTGGGGACGGATTTTTACGGCGCTATGATTTAATTTGCGTTTTAATTTACTGTCTTACCGCCGGTAGGTGTTCTTTGCGCAAATAAAGTATGGGGAAAAGTATGGAAAGACGTAGAAAAATGCACTACATTCTCTAATTAAATTTAAGAAAATTTCATTTAATAGGATCTTACCACTAAAAATGAGCGCGAGAAAAACTTTCGAGAAAAATGTTTAAGCTTACAATCCGATTCTCAATGAATTTTCCACCGGCCTCAGCCTAAAAAATCTCAACAATACGAAGAAAAAACGCGAACGACTCTCTCGTCCTCCTCGCTTTGTCACATCCACATAATCCACATTTAATTCCCCCCCCCCGTCGGTTTCGCAAACGCCCCCGCAATTACCGCGCTCGCTCGCTCGTGCCCGCGCGCGCGGATTTCAGTACGCGAAATGAAATTCGACCCGGCGGAAGTCGCGTCTTTCACGATCAGCCGCTGCCGATGCCGCTCGGCGCGCGGCGCAATGGGATTGAGCAACGCGGCCGAATCGCGAGCCGACGATTCGGTGGGCTTCGCCGCTTTCCAGCAGGAGGAGGCAGCGACGTTCCGCCGGAACTTGATGTTTGTTTTGAGAAAGTCTCGGAGCGCCCGGCTGCCTTTTTTTTGGGACAAAAGCAAGAGTGAGCGGAGGTGCGTGCGGGTAATTGCAGGCTTGACAAAACGAATTAGCGACTTGTTAGCTAATCGCGGCAGAGGGAACTTTTCTGTTTTTTGTTTTCCGCGGTAACGAGGCAGCGGACTTTTATCCCGGGAGTAGAAAGTTGACAGGGGGATAGTCGTTCGAGTTTGATCTTTCAAGAGTTGCCAAGAGTTCGCATGAGAATGAGAATATAAACTTTTAGGAGAAAGATTAATGGCATCATTGAAAGCGAGGTGCAAAGTGCCGAGAAACGCTACGACCCGAGAGGACGATAAATCTGCGGGAACTACATTCTCGAAACAATTTCGAATTGCCTGATATCATCTGGCCTATTATTTTAGATCCTTTACGGTAGAGTCTTGCTCCTACTCTCAATCTAAAGTTTCATTTCGATCGCATAAATAGTTAGACAAACCAACATTAGTAATGTATATAAAAAAAAAAAACGGTCATGAGGACAGGCTTTTACTTGCAAAAACTTCATCTGCGACGGCCTACTTGCGTATATAAACTTCATTTTCGAACTACTTAAAATGATAATTTCGTTAATTGCATCCATCTATTCTAAATTTCTAATTATGCAAATCAGCACAAACGAACATCTATTTTCACGTTTGACATTCGAATGTAGAAACCAAGTGCGACCGAAGTAACCTAAAACTGCGCTCTTCAGGCACCAAATTAATCGCCACCCGTCAGCCATCGCGCTAAACCCCGCAGCCGAAACGTCACACGGCGCACAAAATAGGTAAGTTGGCTAGAGCCTGAAAAGCCAATCGCTCCCAGCAGCGAGAATCGCCTCGGAAGCGCAGCCGATCGCTCGGCCACCCCTCTTCCCAGCGGCCGAAGCTTCCTTTCCCGCGCGGCGAGGCAGCCACGGTCCAGCGCGGCGCAAAAACGATTTCTCCGCGGGCAGTCCGCGCCGGGCATCGATCGGCGGAGCCGCGAGGTGCGAGGTTCGTTGCACTCGGGCCGGCTCGCTAATCGGCGCCCCCGAGACCCGTTTTACATTCGCGGGACCATCGCGCAGGCAGACGGCCCCTTTGTCTCCGTCACGCGGAGCTGGTGCCGCTGGTGGCTCGGGAGAGACGTTTTCTCGGGCCCTTTCGGGTCACCGAGTTCGGCGGCGATGCGCTGCTGATCCCTCTTGTTTTTTTTTTGCTTTGTTCTCGATGGTCTTTGTGAGTCGGCTGCGGTTTTACGGGCTCGGCGCGGTTAGTTTCTTCGCGCGGATTTTAGGCGAGGTGCTTTGGCGCTTTGCTGCTTTTTTCGACGGGAAGTAAGTGGTGTAAGTTGAAAGCGTTAAATCTGATTAATTTGCGATTATCAAAAGTGCACTTTACTTAATAATAATGCCTTCGAAAGAGCGACGGAAGGGAAAGCTTATAAAAACTGTATATATAAGGCTTACTCTTATGAAGAGATGAATAAAAGATTAGATACTTCTTGAAATTTAAATATTTCCAGAGAAAAAATCAAGGAGAACACGCAGACAAGCAGTTCGGCAAGTTAAATCTGAACAACTAAACAATAGCTTTGTTTCTTTTAGCCGTCAACGCGCCGTAGCTTTGCACTCACGAACCTCGAAAGCCATTAATCATTCTCAAGCGTCGCCGCGAATTCCGTTGGCTTCCACATTACAGTTTTCAAAAATCCTACCGAATACTTTAATCGCAATTGCACTTGACCTTCCCAGCTAAAAGTAGCCAAAGAAACCAGATCCTTGATTTTTACAACGAGCAAGCGGTCCGACGCGCTCCGCAGTCGAGCCTCTGCATACAAAGCCACCGGGTTGCCCAGCTCGGCTCCTCTCCCCCGACAAGCTCAAAGCTTCTCAAAAACATTCCGCACCGTTAAGCCGAGCGTGTCGACGAGAGCAGCTCGACGAATCCTCGTCGCCATTCGGGTCAGTTTGGGAACTGACGAGCGGAGCTCGTCAAATTACAGCGACGGTGGGCAACGAGCAGCTCGCGCGCGGAACGACGCTCAGCGCGAAATTACGAAATCATCGCGGTGCCGATCGGAGATTTGACACAGAAAGACGCGGAAGCCGTAAACCGCCGGGACGCCGCTCGCGCCTGACGTAAGCAGAATCCGGGAGGAGAGAAATCTCCCGGTGGTTTTTTTTTTTTTCGGCGCCTTCTCCGTGCGTGCGCATTCTCGGCTCGACCTTTTCGAGAGTGGCTCTCGGGCGAGAGAACGAATTGTGATTTCCGAGTGTAGGAGGCGCGTCGATTTGAGTTTTCAAAGAAGGGTTTTGGCTTCTGGCAATTAAGTGCTAATTGCTTTGAGCAAATTGAAATTCTTTTTTTTGCGACTTTTTTTGTTTTAAATAAAGAGAGAAGTTCTTTATTGTTCTTGTTTGCATCGCGTCATTTCAATTTCGAGCATGTATGACTAAATCACACTTTCTCTTCGAGAAAGTTTTGTAATTGACGGAGAACTCTTTTAAAATCTAGATACGTCGCCCCCGAACAAATTATGCAATTATGAGCGAATTTAGTGCGCTCCGAACGACCTTATTAGTACCCAGCTGTAAAAATTCGTTCCGAGACGGAGAGAGAGTGAAAAAAAAATAGAAATTAGATAAACTTCGATCCGTCCATTCATTCTATAAAGCTAACATTATCGATTTCAAGTTCGCGCCGGCTTTTCTCTCCCCGCGTCTGGACGATAAAATCAATTGGCTCTGCGTTGGACGCTGAAAAAAAAAAAAACTTTACATTCGTTAAAACGACCGACGCAATAAATTAAACGGAACGCGAGGCGGTTCGAAACGTAGGAAGTGCACGAGAGCGGGCAGAAGGAAAATCGCCCGAGGTTTTTAGCGCGATGAAATTGATCCGCGGCCGCGGATCTTTGCGTGCGCGATTAATTCACGCGTCTCGACTTGGCGCGCCCGGTAATAATGATAATAGTAATGACAACAGCCGCTTTCACTGCTCTCCGCGGTCATCAACATCGCCGCGCCGAGCGGGAAAAAGTTCTCCTCGTTTTTCGGAGAGCGACGGATTCGAGCGTCTCTCCGGGCGAGTCAGTGCGCTTCGTAACAGTCCTTTCAGGCGACTCGAAATTTCGGCTGACACCGGCCGAGTTTCGTTCGGACGAGCGGGAAAGACGCGATTGGGTTCGTGAAGAGGCGGCAAATTTGTGAAGAGACGAGAGATTTGAACGACGAGGCAGGCAGGGAGGTGACGCATTAATTGGAGCTGCGATTTCGAAAGAGGCAACTGTCGAGGATTTAGCTGTTCGACGAAATCGTTTTGACTCCGGATATAAGTCGAGTCCTGCATCCGGATTCGAAATCCGTGCTGGGCGCTTTCTCGGGGTGTCGTAACTTATTTTTACGATGGGCTTACTTTTTGTGTACGTGTTGAGATGACTGAGCATCGGTGAAATTATGCACAACAATCGATGGGCACGCCGATGTTATGTGCGACAACGCTGCGTCCTGTCCAGATGTGACAGGGTGATGTTAAATTTACGTTTGTAGGACATACAGATGTGACAAAAGTCACACTGCATCCTGATTACTTAAGGAAATGAAGTCTGAGATGTAAGAGTAAGTTTTGAATCAACAGATTTATAAGGAAATTAAGGAAAGCAGTATTCAGACCGTGTAAGTATCTGGTTCTTGCGCAGGTATTGAAATGCAGTAGAAACTGTTGTTGTTACTTCAATAGTTTATTTTTTAACGAGATGCCGTCAAAGTTTACAAAGACATTTTACGATTTTTCATAAAATGTTTCTTCTTCGCGATTGCACAATTTAATTTAAATTACTTGCACGGAAGCTATACAACTTTGCAAAGTTGTATAAAATTAAATGAAAGAGGACAAAAACTAGGAAGTCCCCCTAATGATTCCGTCATTATTAATTTAGCAGAAAACAAATGCCGCCAAGTGGACAATGCATACAAAATGGGTGGGCTGACTGGTAAATATCTTATCTTCAGTTATCTAACGACACTAATTATTTTAGGTTAATCTTGTCTAACGCAATTGGCCGCCTAATTATATTTGTGTAATCTTACATGAATTTTGTCATGTTTCCATCTGTACAGAAGTCGTGAATATTACCTAAATAATCGAACGTTCAACTCGGCGTTTGGTCGAACAAATCACTATATCCCGTTCAAACGAAGAATTACGCTTTTTCAAAGACAGCCTTTAAAAAACAGATGGGAACGAGTGCCTCTTTTGGAATGTAAATATCCCAATAACAATTTCGAACGGTAGAGGTGCGAATGGGCGAGCTAAAAAGCAATTTCACGGCCGCGGTAACGATCCACTTTATTTATTTAGGCCGCAAAAACTTACGAAAACTCGCCGTTTAAACGCTTGTAAGCCGAGAGAAAGAGAGAGAGAGAGAGAGAGAGAGAGAGAGAGAGAGACTTTATCTGCCGGCTACTGCGCGCCAGTGCACCTGACATTTGGAGTCGTTGTTGTGAAAGTACCATTATAAAGAGGAAAAACCGTCGGGCCGCTCTTACGATACTCCCATACGTATACCTTAGAATATAAATTGTCCGCCGCGACCGGACGATGTACTTAAAGCTTCTACAGTCGGCTCGGGAGCGATTCCCCGCCTGAAATCGGCTGCGGGGCTCATCGGCGAAAATCCGTTGCACAATCCTTACATAACTAATTAAAAATCGTCGGCAAAGCCGGCCGCGAGGCGCCGAAAGCGGGTTAAAGGAAAGCTCCCCGGCGCGGCCGAGACTCGCCGGCGGGGAAAAATATAAGAGCTCCGCGTCTCGACTCACCGATGAAACTCGACAAGTGAGCGATCCAGAGGCCGATCAAGATTCTCCCGATCATCTCACCACACTTCGTCGTTCCGGGTGCCTGCGTCTCAAAGCTCCATCGGCCGTCGTACGTCTTGTCCCCCGAGCGGTCAGTTTCGCAACCGATCTCGTCTCATCCTCGGACACTCGCCTCTTGCCACCTGGTACGTTTCGCGCACTTCGCCTCCGGGACGGGGGGGCTTATTATGCGTTGCGTGGAAAGGAAAGGTGAGCGCCGTGCTCGCCGCCAGACAGACAGACGCAGACTGGGAGAGAGTCGGTGAGCGACCGACTGCGTCGGCTGCCTCGTGGCCTACTATAACAGAACCGACTCCCACCAGCCTCGCGGGCTCCTTTGGACGGGCGGGAAAGCGGGGGGGAGGAGGGAGAGACGGTCCGCGGTCGCGCGCGTGGCCCCTCGCTGCTCCTGCCGATCCGCGAGCGGCTCGATTGAGCGGTCAATTTTTGCGTCGACGAGGAGTCGATGCCGCGCGGCCGGGCGAAAGGCGCCGCTCTCGGCCTGAATTTTTGGGCCTGCAGCGCGGTGAATTTTCGGCTCTCGGGTGTCGGGTGATCGAGGCGCTGTTGATCAATTACCTGGGGATTTTTAGATTTTTAGCGACGGCGGACGATTCGGGAGTTTAACGAATGATGATGAATTTTGAAAAGTCGAATGGAGGTCTGCCGTTTTGTGGAAAAAGGAGCGCTTTGGTTACTTTCGCAAGAGGCGAGACCCATTTTTCTGACAAGCTGCCTTATTTATCTGACACCTGGACGTCAAAATGAAACGGACTCTTTCCTGCAATTAAACGACTTTTTCAACAGTAATTTTATATGTTTTAGTTAAAAAAATGTATTTCCAGAATATCTGAAAACCAATCGCAATATTGACCTAGCAAAATACGGGTTGTCTCGATCTCGTAATTAATTTATTTCCTTATGTTCGCGATTGATAAAAATGTAAATTCTCAACAAAAATTGCCTTCGTTTAAAAAGTGTTAACCTTTTTCTCACGATTTTTAGGTCGCGACCAGGTTTTTTGAACGATTGTTAAATGCACTGCAACAACTTGAAAATTTCGACGAATCACTCGTTTTAATTTTATTAAAAATAAAACACGCAAATGCGAGTTGTAAGAGCAAGAATACTTTAACATGCATAACCTTTTAACATTTTAAGCTGTACTAAATGAGTTAGAAAATTTCTCTTTTACGGAAAAATGTTTGTTTTATTATAAAAAAGGTGCCACAAATTTAAAATTTGTAGTGAAAGTTTGTTTTCAAGCGCTAAGCGCGTAAATATGCGAATTGAAAAGAACTGTTTCCAAATCTGTGGGTACGTTACTATTTTAGTGCTTTTTCTCCTTAAAGAGAAACCACCTGTAATTGTCTAATTACTACCGAGGTTCACTCAATAATCGATGAGCGCTTTTCTAATAGCTGCTTGCAACCTGTAATTTTGCAGACGGCAAGAAAAGAATTATTTATTCGCGTAAACTGCTGTGAAAACCGTTGGTAATGTATCATTACAAGATCTATTGTAAAACTTTCAAATTAATTTTAACTTTTACGACTTCTTTGAGCGGAATTCTAAAGTTTTTTTGTTCGACGGGTTGACTTTTTGTTTCAAAAGAAAAATTTTAATATTGCGGCTACTTGAAATTCACTTTTAACAAATGAACTGATAGTAATTATACTTATTTATTACTGTTTGAAAAGACAGCCAATAAGGAAATCAATGAACTTGAAAAAACAAATAATTGAACTTGCGATAAGAAAGAAGTAGTTTCATAATTGTATTACACAAAGTATACTTCGTCGACAATCTTCAGAACTCCGCGACTTTTAAAAAACGAAAAAAAACTTTACTTAAATTTCATTTTTTTTTTTTTCAGCGCAGCAAAATTGCAAAAAAAGCTAATAGATTTTCTCTAAACCGCAAGTCTACCAAACCAGCACAACCTATATAATAAAGCAGAAAAAAATCCAAGGAAACTCGCAAGAATCCTTCACGTCTGCCAATCCACCTAACAAGATCGCGACGGTTCTCGAGAGTCCGCGGCGGCGCATCACCGGAACCGCGCCGACCGACGAACAATAGGACAGCCGGCCGATCGCCGAGCGCGATAAAGAAGACCGGCCGATTTTCGTTCGTTTCCCCGCGGCGCCAATTAACGGCCCCCGCTTGGCATAATCTGCGTTCATTCGCTGCCGGCTAACGGCTCCGGCGGCGCGGATGGAAGTCGCGATTGACTTCGAGCGTCGCCCTAAATTGCCCGAGATTTGGGGAGTCGAGGAGGTATGGATGTGTGTGGGTCTTTGACTTTTTCATTTTTGATGGGTTACGAAGGGGAAAATCGTTTAAGGAAAATTAATAAAAAATCGTGGGTCTAGGAAGGCTTCTTACTTTTATGTTGGCGTTAGAAGGGCATCGAAATGAGCATTGGGAATATTTAGTAATTCAACTTTTAAAAAAATATCGTTATCTACACGTTGAAAATGTGTATAGTTTAGTTTATTGAATTATTTCGGAATTTCAAGTCAAGTTCAAATTTACATACACGCATTATAAGGAAAACGAATTTCTCATGAAGGACTTTGTTGGATATTGGATTATTTTATCGCTATGAGAACAAAAAATTAGTTTCACATCGAATCCGCGCAATTAAGTCGAAGCGCATTCAATAAACGACAATAAATTATTCCTACTTTCCTACAATCATCAATCGGGAATCGCTTCCTTTTTCAACCCGAAACAAAAACTACATCTCTAAAAAAAACTTCCCGCGGCAACAATAAGCCGCAACGGTGCGCAATTTGAATACCACAACAAACCTCACCTCCTCCGAGAGCGCGATCCAAAAGTTCTCCGCGCGCCGAAGAATCCGCGCCTCCTCCCGACGGTCACGCCGACGGCTCGTCTCGTAACTCAAGGTCCCGTAAAAAAAAAGAAGGCAGAGAAAAAAAAGAACATCACCGCGCTCGGCTCCCGCAACTGCTGCGTGCGGTAATTGTAATTGGACTTCGACGGTTCCAGCCTCTAACAATGTGCGCGCGCGCGAGTTTGTTTTGCTGTTACTCGACCCCGATCTCCGCGGCAGTTTTTCATCCCGCGAAAAGGAAAGGCCGGACCAAGACGTGGCCGAGTAATTAAACGAGCTGGAGTGGCGATTAAGTGAGGAAGCAGCTGTGTCGTTCGGCTTGCTAAGTAGATTTTTGTTGGTCTCGAGGAGTTTTGCAGTTTGCGCAAAATGATTGTGTGCAGCGGTGCTTGGGATAATTGAGCGATTCGGAAGGTGCGCTAGTTTTTTTTTTTTTCTTTTTAATCTAACGTTTGAACATTGAAAAATTCTGGTCGCTTTGCGTTTGAATACGTTAACTAGTTCAGTTTTTTAACAGTTTGTTACCTATTTCAAAATAATTTAGCGAAACATATTGAGAATATTTCGATTGGGTAGACAAAGGCAAGCTAGTGCAAGTGAACGGTTAAAGTAATTCAAACTGTGAAATTACGTACTACTTTCAAGATAAATTTAATTGATATAGATTGACCGGAAAACTTAAACTTTTAACTTTTTTTAATTCAGGAGCTAAACCGAGTTATATATCACCAAATATAGTTGTCTTAAAAATTTCTTTTGGGCAAGGAAGTACCTATTCATTAAAAATCCTTAGACGTTAAAAGTAATCCGAAAGATTAAGTTTACATGCAAAAATTAAAATTACAATCAAAGCATCGCAGCGCTTTCCGTATACCGGCTTATCCTCTAATAAAAATCCCGACGACTATCCCACCGCACAAAAACATTCCATTCGCCAAACAAGCGCGTCCAAATCGCGAGCCTCCTCGACTCGACGCTCCGCCTGCCCTTCCCCTCGCGCGCACATCTTACCTTCGCCGAAATTCACACCCTCCGTCCGCGATACACCGCGACGACTGCCCGTCCATCTCGATCGGAGCCGAGGAGTCGCGAAAGTGCCGCTTCCGCCCAGCATCAGCCGGTCTGGCTCCGGCGCCCGGCTGAATTACCGTTCGCGCGTCTCGATTGGTATTCCGCGGCGCGCGCCCGCCGA
>JAWWEM010026803.1:0-17739 GCA_035582935.1 Ormyrus thymus | reverse complement strand
GTGTCGATTTACCTTGGGGATGCTGTCTTATGTCTCTTCAGCATCCTCAAAGTAAATCGATACCTAGACTCCGAAAACTATGTAGCGCATGGCCTAGACATCATCATCGGCGACCTAGTACTTGGAGATAACTACCTCAAGGTAATTAGACAGATTCACCCCGAAAACTACGGAGCGCGTGAGCTAGACATCATCGGCGGCAAACAAGTGGCGACAAACAGCGTCCTGAAGGTGAATCAACACCTAGACCCCGAAAGCTATGGAAAGGATAACCTGGACATCATCATTGGCCCCTCACGATGGTTTCTACAAAAAATATTAAACAAAAGTAGCACTCTAAACTGATTTTTAATTTTATTAAAATTGTATGGAAAAATATATTGAATAATTATCACTTTATTTCTATTTTTTATATAATTGTATTAAATACTATTTATATGATTAACAATTTTTTAGTTAATATTTCACTTAAATTAAGTTAGAAAATATAAATACATGTAATAATTGTTGAATAAACATATTTCAGACAATTTAAAAAAATTATTAAAACTTATAGTCCTGTTCTACCGATATTATCGGTAGAATTCATATTTCTTGTATGAAAATTCGTATGGAAATCTAGCGAGAATTTATTAATGAAATCTAGCTAGAATGCTAAAATCTACCTAGATTCTAGCGATATTCTCGGAAAATTGCTACCACAGATGTAAATAATTTTATTCATTTTAAAATATTATATTTTTTAATCAGCAATAATATGTCATAATAATTCAAATTGTTTCACCTGCAAGTTTCATTTAATGAGCATTAAAAGCAGGTTTAATATAATTAATTAATTACCGTTAAATAAAATAAAATTTAAACTCAGAATATCCCGTTGCAGATAATGTTTACAAATTAGATATCCTTAACGAATGTAAATTATTAAGTTGATTTTACTTTTAAAAATAATAAGTAAAGCGAGTGACGAATTCTTCGGAGTCGGTTAATTAGTGTAGGTCAAAAGAAGGATGCCTCTATTGAGCACAAGTGATGAGCCAGTAATCACAGTGCGGGTTAATCTCTTTTCAATAACAAGCCGCGTCTCAATACCGTAACTTCCGGCAGAGGGGGTCCTTCCCCTCGCGTTTTCATCAGGCTCCTCGCTGTCCCTTTCCCGCCCCGGACCAGCCCCGGCAGTCCTTTCGCAGGCTCTCGCGCCATCGAAATAGACACTCGACCCGGCCTCTCGTCGGCGCACTATAGCCGGGACCGCGCTCTCCTCTTCAACGTGTGCTAAACACCAAGGAGACGCGCACGAAATAAGCGGAAAGCTCGGCTCCTCCTGCCTCGGCAGCCAAAGACGACCGCAAGTCGAGGCAATAAGCTCCTTCCACTTTTACCCCCCTCCTGCCCCCAACTCATCCACCCTCAAACCGCAAGCCATCGACGTTATTGCGAACCGCTCGGCTCTCATACGCATCCCCTCCCTCCCTATGCCTGTTGCCCCGACGAATACCATTTTCTTGATAGCTCGTCTATACCCATGTGTGTGTGTGTGTGTGTGTCTATGTGTACGTAGGAGAAGAGGAAGGAAGGCACAATGCCGCGCTTTCTTGGGGGATTTTCACGTCGACGAGCGCGAGGCCGCTATCTCTTGTGTTTTTCTGCGTCTGTCTGTCTGACTTGGCGGCGCTGCCTGCCGCCTTGTCCTTTTTTCGATCTTCTTCCTTGTTGTGCCAATGCTGCCGCCGCTGCCGCTGCTGCTACTTCTGCCGTTGCTGCTCCTTGGCTTTTGACGTCACTCAAAGCCTTTTGTTCTCCCGGCGCAGCTGATGGGATAGAAGCGGGGGAGGGGTGAAAGAGAGGAGCGCGGTGCGCGAGGAGTGGAGGAGAGATAGGAAATTTGAAAAACAAATCTCAAATGCGATGATTGCCTGGCGCGATGGGCCTTCACCGAGGCTCTCTTTTATTGCCCATGTTGCGGAGGTGCCGCTGCGGAAAGGATGCAATTAAACTTTATTGCCTCGTCCTTTTTCTGCTCTGTTTCTTTGTGCGGCGCATCGCCGCTTGTTACCCGCAGCGGCTCTTTTGCTTTCTTTCGCCGCTCCCGAGCAAATGTGATTATGCGATTTTTGCATCTGAATATGCATGAACGAGTTGACTATTCGACGTTGTTTAAGCGCTCTTTTCATTAATGACGTGTTCCCTACCTAATTCTCACTGAGTTTTTGCTTTCCCGGGAACGATTTCTTTTAAAAAAAGGGGGATAAAAGTACAAATTATTAAACTCGCCATTTTTTTATAACGAGTTTTTGCTCATTAAAACGGAATGAAAGAAATAATTGGTAGATCAGATTACAGGCGGGAATAAGAATGACAAAAGTGTAATACCGTAATTTACAACTCACTGGCTCGGAAAAAAATATCCAGCAATAAATAATCGGATTTTACATTGTAATCCGAGAATAATTAATGCAGATGAGCAACAAAAACTTGACAAACATTATTTCGAGCATCGCATCGCGAGTGCGGCCACGTCCGCGGAGAAAGCGAATATTTATCTCGGAAAAAAGCGGAATGAACCGCGCGGGGCGGAGGGAGGCGGGAGGACGAATGATGACCGGGGCGCATTAATCGTTATTCTACGATTGCGTCGTCAAGCATCTCGAAATAACGCCGCTACGAGGATCGAATGGGAAAGCAGATGCATCGCGGCGCGATGCGACATTCGCCGAATATAAAAATCATCGCTTTTCTATATACGCGCCGCCCGAGTTTGTGTGGCCGTGTGTACAGATATCTGGGGCGTCGCGGCGACGATGCGCCGCCGTAGTCGCGCGATTCGCATCGACCGCAAACTGCTTCCCATCCGGCTCACACACGACGACGATGCCAGCCAGTTCGCTGCATAAATCTCCTCCGCTTCCTCCTCCTCTTCCTTCTCTCGCTTTCGCTGCTGTTTTTCCGCGCGGAGCCCGGATCAAGGTAAAATGCCCTATATATTTGCCGGGAGGAGATATTTTGCAACTGCGTCGCCAAGTAATTCGCGGGAACGCCAGCTGACTTTCTCTTCGCGTCGAAGAGGTCGTTAGGATTTGTGAAAAAGAGTTCTTCCATTCAGAATTCTGGTTTCTAACGAGGTTATTATCTCGCGCTAATTATGTCGCTTTTCAAGGCTTAGAACAGAGCCTGGCTTGGGGGAGTTTATACACCGAAGAGTTTTTTATACTTGATTTTTTTATTCTACGTTTTATTTCTGCAAATTTTGAATATTCTAAAAATTTTAGAATTTTTTCATGTGATCAATCAGTTGGACCTATTCATTTTTAATCCTTGGGTTTCCTCACAGGAACGTAGAAGTTACTTCTATGATTTGTTCGAAAAACATGATATAAATACATCTTTCAAGAACACTCAATTTACTCCTGCATCCAGCACTTTAGCAGTACTTTAGATCAATTTTAAAGTTCCATTATATTCTTCAACTGTTAAGCTAATAGAATTTAAATTTTTCTATGTCGGGTTATCTCCGACGGTGTTTAGTGTATTACCCGTAGTATTTATTGCAGGTGCGCACTGTTTTGTATTTATTGGAGAGGTGAGCTCTTGGATAACCGCCTACTGCTTGAAAGCAATGAAAATACAGTAAAAGAAGTCCAGTGAACATTTTTTGGCACTTGAATCGGCTACTTGACTGCTAGTTCTAACTGTGTCGCAATAAAATTTTTATAATACACCTCGTCAGATACAATTTAGTAATTTAAAAAAAGCCTTTTTGAAAGAAAACTTTGGTTTCTTGGAATTGTTAATAAAAATAATGCATTATAAAATATTCTTTAGAAAATTATACTATTTAAATATTACGATACAGAATTTTTAAAATTAAATAGCTTCACAGTCCATATTGCGGAAACAGCAAAATTTTATATTCCGCTTAATTCGAGAAATAACATTTTCATAATATTACATGAATTCTTGTAAAAATCACCATTCGCAAAGTTATTTCACGAAAGCGTAAAATTTTTCAGAAAAATGTTTCAAGTTATAAAAAGGAGCATTTAAATCTAAATATTCATAAGATTATCCCATTGCTTGTAAACCTAAAGTTTTTAATTTTCCCCAAAAGGACGAGGAACGCCGGGCAGCAGGACGGACAAGAAAAGTGAAAAAGTACACAAATTTCGGGCATTTAATGCATCCTACACGCATATCTTCAACAATGTGCGCGGCATAAAACGCCCCCGGAGCACTTATTCGGCCGACTCATCTCTTTTCCTCCTCCTTCGGCCTCTCCGCTCTCCTTCTTTCGGGCTTCCGCGCGCGCCCCGAGTTACTTTGTACCTTATCCGCGAGCGACGCGCCGCGCCGGCTTGGCTCGGAAAGATCCGTCGACCGTATACAAAATTCATAATCCCGCGGTGTTATAATGTTTACCGGGAGTGCGCCGGCTCCGCATGCATAAAGTGCAGCGAAATTCGCGGAAGACTGCGCCTTAAATTCGTGCGCCGCGCGCGCGACTGTTTTTTTCTTTCCTTTTTCGCGCTTTTTCGCATTCTCTATGCACCGCCTGCTGCGCGCTCGTTTTAGTTCTAATGTTTTTTATCAGTCGATTTTTGGCGCGACATTCGCTAACTTTCACCTACGAGTTTTTTAGCAGTATCTATTGTTACGGTATTTGGTTTGTTTACAATCAACATTAAATGTTAAAAATAGGGAAAATGGAAGAACAGCACAGACAGAATTCCATTTTACTATTTACCTTTTATAATTTTTATTCCCCTATTTGTTTAAGAAAAAGCTTATTGGATTTTTCCAAGTGGCTATGCAAATATGCATGCAAGCACGAAATACAAGCTTTTTTTTAGAATGCCTTTATTTAATAATATACAAAAAAATTTCTTGAAAGATAAATTGAAAAAATTATACGGAGATACATGAAGTTTCTCTAATTAATTAACAGGATATTTGCAGGAATTCGATAATTTCCTTTTCAGCAACTCGACTTTTCGTCTTGTCAGAGTAAAGCTGGAACGTCATAACTCCAAAAACCCCCTTAAAATCCGTCTGTAATAATAACACTTCATCATTGTTATTAAATTATTTGTCCGGCACTAGTTGTGCGCGCGGTTGTTTTTTGAGTGAGGAAAACGGAACGGGTGTTCGCGACGTATGGCAACAAAAAAAAAGGAAGGAGTGCCAGGGCAATAGATCTCCGCCGACAGTCGGCGACACAGCTGAGCTGCCGCCTTTCGGTCGCGAACTCGTTATTTAGCGCTCACCTGCTGTACTTACGATCGTCTGGTGACCAGAACTGATTTCAAGACCATTCTTGAGGGCAGTTTTGCGCTTTTTCGCCCGAGAAACTCACCAGTTAGTTTGCAACAGATGTTTGTCCATTGCCTTTTTTTCCTTTCATATTTTCTTTTTGTTTTTGACGAAGTTAGACTTTTGGTTTATTTTTTTTAGTTCAATAATCTTTTAGATTTTAGTCGGTGTAAATTCCAAAATTATAATTTTTTAGAACTTGAGATTTTAAAATAAACACATAGATCACGAAAAAATTTCAAAAGAAAACACTTTTTACGGATTACTTTTGATCCGGATTAGTTTTTAAATAAAAATTATATTAAAAAAATATTAAAATTCGAAAAATAATTTTAATTTAACACGAATCTAATATTGTTAACTTACGTAATTGTTAATGTAATTATATACCATATTTATGTGTGATTATATTCTTGTAAGGCATTTCTTAAACTTCAAGACCAGTGTGATCTCTGATCCATTTTCGAAATAACGTAATTCGAGTATAAACCGAGGGAACATGTTTTGATTTGCACATCACATTGAATGAAATAATTCCAACTAGTTTTCGGTTAAAGACTGCCGGGCCACCTGAATCACCTTCACAAGAATCAGAATCCCCAGGACCAGCACAGAACATTGTTCTTTTAATTTCATCTGGGTTTATTAATGTATATCTTTTATATCTTAATTTGCACTCCTCATCATCTGTAACGGGAACCACTGCAGCTCTCAAGTTTTTAGGTGGTAACAGATCCTGCTAAAGTAAATCCAAAGCATTTTCGTTACATTTTTTGTAAAAATGTAAAAAAAATTTGCATTGATTGATTTAGTCATAACATATTTAAAAACTTACGCCCAATCTTCCAAAACCAGCAATTTTTATTTCTTCCCCAGAATGCGGAGTATGTTTTCCAATTTTAATCTGCTTTTGAAATCCGTTAAATATGATTGGTTCTTTAAGCTGGTATTAAAAGTATGTCAATCGTAATTAATAAATAATAATAGATAGAATTATTTAATATCAAATTGTGATTCATATAATAATCATTACAATTACCTTAATCAATGAAATATCATTTTCAACAATGTCAGTATCATAGTATTCGTGAACGATGATTTTATCAATTATATGAATTTGACCTACATTCCGCTTACTTGATCCAGTAATAACTGTGAAATTTTCGGTTCCTCTTAAAAATAGCAAGCGTAATTAAAAAATAGAAAATATTATTAACTTAGTTATGTTTTATTTTTATTCTATTTCAAAATAATTGGGATAATAAATATGGTAAATTACTCTTCAAAACAGTGAGCTGCAGAAACAAGCCACGTATTAGAAATAATGGATGCTCCGCACACGTGTACCCCATCTTCTAACACTTGGGCCTGAAGATATAGTTGAATGTTATAAAAACACATATTTAGAATAAATAATTTTTTAATTATACAAACCAAATATGGTACTCTGCTTATTTTTTCAAGGTTACCATTAACAATTCCATCCCTTAAACCTGAATTATTGTTTTCTAAAATAAAGTTTAAAAAACGTTTGTTGATCATGCTCTGCACTATTACAAATTTAGAAAGTTTCTTTACAAATACGTATACTTAAAGATAAGAACGTACATTTAAATTTAAGAATGTTTATTAAATTTAAAATACGTATTTGTCAGAAAAATTCATAAATTTCTAATAGTGGGTGGTATCTTATCTTTTGAAACTATTTTTTAATCTTACTTACCTCCAAAAACTATATCTTCTGGATTAAAATTATCCTCTAAAAATTTAGAAAAATAATAAAGTAACTAATTGCATAAGTATATTTTCAAGTTTTTGGTAGTAATAAAAATTTGTTTACCTAGAGAAAAACAATTTATAGTTGAAACGATAAGTATTGTATGCAATAGATATGTTTTCATGGTGATAAATAAATTAAATAATAACAAGTGACTGGTTATTTCAATTCTTTATTCATTTAAAAACTTTAACAGAATATGTAGAAAAATTATCTCAAATTTTAACGCGCTTATTTAAAAAAAGTATTTTATGATCATAATAACTATTCGTCACGTCACATTTTTTACACGGTTTTAACTTTCTGCTGAAAACCCATTAATTATACTATCATTATATTTCGTTGTTTTCCTGGTTTTAAAATATTTCTTTTTTTTTGTATTTAAGGTAAAACGTAAGTAAAGTAATTGTAAAACAGAAATTTAAATTAATGATAGTTTATACTACTTATATAATAAAAATATAGCTCATTCTGAATTAAATCAACCCAGACAGAGTCTGTAGGCCTTTTTGTTTTAGAGATATTTCAATCTCAAATTTATTCCTTTGGCGTCAACTCCAGTTTGAACCATTGAATGGATTGACATGAAACAGGTTTTGAAACCTTTATTTTTGATGTCATTTAGGACCAAAGCTCTTTAATAGTGGAAATTTTTTGATATTCAAAGAATATATGGGAAAATATTCTCAACAAAATTTGTATGCATTAAACTTAAAATTTTCTACAGTTTATTCAATCTTTAAAATATGTTTACGAGCAACTACAACGATAATTTGATATTAGTTTAGCAAATACTGCATTGAAAAAAGTTTGGTAAAGCGTATCATTAATGTAATTTGAAATCTCAATTCCTGCTTTTCCGGACAAAGTCAGTTCAGACGGAAGCTTCAGAGAAAGATTTGTTATTCCTACACAATGCTTTAAATTTCTGTCCTGCGTAACGAATTCTATATTGAATAGTGCGCGCAAGTCTTTCGGTCGCGAACTCTTTATTTAGCACTCACCTGTTGTACTGACGATCGCCTGGTGATCGGAACTGATTTCAAGACCGTTCTTGAGAGCAGTTTTGTGCTTTTTTGCCCGAGAAACTCGCCAGTTTGCAACAGATGTTTATCGATTGCCTTTTTTCCCTTTGATATTTTCTTCTTGTTTTTGAGAAAGTAGACTTCCGTTTATTTTTTTTAGTTCAATAATCTTTTAGATTTTAGTCGGTGTAAATTCCAAAATTATAATTTTTTAGAACTTGAGATTTTAAAATAAACACATAGGTCACGAAAAAATTTCAAAAGAAAACACTTTTTACGGATTACTTTTGATCCCATATTCTTTTCAACCAATCAATATTTATTATATATCAGGTTTTAAATAAAAATTATATTAAAAAAAATTTTGAAATTCGAAAAATTATTTTAATTTAACACGACTCTAATATTGTTAAGTTACGTAATTGTTAATGTAATTATATAACATATTTATATGTGAATATATTCTTGTAAGGAATTTCTTAAACTTCAAGACCAGTCTGATCTCTGATCCATTTTCGAAATAACGGAAGTTGAGTATAAACTGTAGGAATATTTTCTGATGCGCATTCCACATTGAATGAAATAATTCCAACTAGTTTATTGTTAAAGACTGCCGGGCCACCTGAATCACCCTCACAAACATCAGAATCCCCAATACCAGCACAGAACATCGTACTTTTAATTTCGTCTGGGTGTATTTTTGTATAGTTTTTATATCTTGACTTGCACTCCTCAGCATTTACAATGGGAACGACAGCAGCTCTTAAGTTTGTAGGTTTTCTTAGATCCTCCTAAAATAAAACCAAACAATTTTTGTTACATTTTCTTAAAACATGTAAAAGGACTTTTGTTTTTATTGATAAGAATTCACTTAAAATATTTAGTAAAATATTTAAACTTACCAATTTTCCAAAACCAGCAATTTTTATTTTTTCCCCAGAATTCAGAGTACGTTTTCCAATTCTAATCTGCTTTTGAAACCCGTTAAATATAATTTGTTTGTTGAGCTGATATTATAAGTATGTAAATCGTAATTAATAAATAATAATAGATAGAATTATGTAGTATCAAATTGTAATTCATACAATAAGCATTATAATTACCTTAATCAATGAAATATCATTTTCAACAGTGCGAGCATCATATTCTTTATGGACGATTATTTTATCAATTTTGTGAGTTTGACCCCCTATCCCCCGCTTATTTGATCCAGTAATAACTGCAAAATTTTCGATTCCTTTTATATTAGGAAAGCTAAATTAAAAAATAAAAATTGAAAATTAGTTATGTTTTATTTTTATTCTGTTTTAAAATAATTTGGATGATAAATATGGTTAATATACATTTGGAAGCAGTGAGCTGCAGAAACAAGCCACTTATCAGAAATAATGGATGCGCCGCACACGTGTACCTGATCTTCTAACACTTGGGCCTGAGTATATTTGAATGTTATAAAAACACATATTTAGAATAAATAATTTTTTAATTATACAAACCAAATATGGTACTCTGCTTATTTCTTCACGATATCCTCTAAAAATTATAATGTTAGTATTGATATCTAAAAAAATATTAAACAATCTATGTTAGTCATACTCTGTGGCTTCTTATCTTGTGAACTTATTTTTAAACTTACTTATCTCCTAAAACTATATCTTCCAGAATAAAATTATCATTTAAAAATTTAGTTAAATAATAAAGTAACTAATTGCATAATAGTACTTTTCGACACGGGTGAAAGTTGATTATTTACCTCGATACCACGAACGCCGAAAAATCATGTCAGTCATGATTTTGAGGTTAGAGTGGTATAAACATATTTTTAAGTTTGTGGTAGCAATAAAAATTTGTTTACCTCGAAAAAAACAATTTGCAATTAAAGCGATAAGTATTGTATGCAATAGATTTGTTTTCATGGTGATAAATAAATTAATATATAATAACAAGTGCACTAGATAATTCAATTCTTTATCCAATAAGCAATTTTAACAGAATGTATAGAAAAATTATCTTGAATTTTAATACGCTTCTTAAAAAAAAGTATTTTATGATCGTTATAAATATTCGTCACGTCATGTTTTTTACATTATTTTAACTTTGTATGGAAAACTCATTATTTATACTATCAATATTTCTTTGTTTTATGAAGAACTGTATTATAAAGATTTGCAGAGTACCTTTAGTAAATTTAGTTTATAAATATAAATAGTGGTTGAAAAGCCAGGAATCGTCCGAAATTTAAAATTTTTTATTTTAAATAAAATTTAAACCGATTTTATAAAATATGTATTTTTTAAATTTATTTTAAAGTATAACCAGTATTAACTAAATAAAAAGTAAATATTAATGAATAAATATTCTGAAAATATATTATTTTTTTCTTTCATAACCAACATTTATATTAAGGGGATTATATACTGATTTTTTCCACATCTAAAAAGACCTGAAAAAAAAATCTGTAAGATTGTGGTTTGTTTTTAAAATATCTATCAAAAATATAGCATATTTTAATCAAATAGGCCCGAACTGTACTCTGATACGTTTTTTTTATTAAATTTTTTTGGTTTAGTATTTTTAAATTAAAAAAAACTGAAAAATATTGGTAGACTTTTAACAAATTTTATGAATTTTATCAATTTTTCTTAATTTAAAAATACTAAACCAAAAGAATTTAATAAAAAAAATGCATCAGCCCTAAATGACATCAAAAACAAAGATTTTAAGCCCTGTTTGATGACAATACATCTATTGGTTCAGTCTGGGGCTTACGCCAAAGCAAAAAATTTGAGATAGCTATATCTCTGGATCAAATAGGCCTACAGAGTACAGTTTGGGCCCATTTGATCACAATAAACTATATTTTTAATATATATATATATATATACTTTATATAACTCTTAATACTAAGGAATTTTTGTTTCAGGTGTTTTTTTAAAGGCAAATGATGGGTATAATAACCCCTTAATAAGTAAGATGGGTTTGGGGGATGTCATTCATTTTATGTCATTAATTTTATTAATTCAAGCAAGTTGAGAATGGTTATTAATATTAGAAGAAATAAAATGATTATTAGAATAATAGCTAAGAGGAATTCTGAAGTTGTTAGTGCAATCGAAAGATTGTGTTGGAATGATTTCACAAAACAAGAAGGAAGCAAATTTACTGTTAGCGTTAGATTAATATCTTTTTTTATTTTACATTATTATTGAAAATTTATATATGATTCATATAAAATAAAAATTAAAATTATTTAATTGCGATCGTTTCTGGAAGGGGAAAGATTCCAAGGATTTCAGGATCGGTTAGCGAGTTGAGCTCACTCTCTTGCCTGACAACTATCTTTCCCGAATCCCTCCGGGGAAAAAGGCACCCGGGGCATCCGTTGCTCGATCATAAAAGATTCGTCTAGTGATCAGCCATGAATAAGAGTCTTCTTTTGGTGATGCCAGGCGACCATGCTCCGGACATCCGTACTTCGCTGACGACTTATATAGATCGCTCTCGCGACTCTATCGGTCTTCTACGAGTCGGCCAGAATCAACATCCTCCAGGCGACGGCTCCAAACGACAAGGTCGGAACTACCGTAAACCAACGACGATTTCGACAAATTGCCGCAGAGAGAATTAACTTTGATCTGTTAAAATCAATTTTATGAGCAATTAATGAACGCGGATAATAGGATGAAGCAGCGGCGTTTTGAATATTATATTAACAATAAATTGAGGTAACAATCACATCACGGAATAACATCACAGAATAGTCTTTTTTTATATTAAATCCCCATCCATATCCGCTTATCAAAGGGTAGGAAACTCATACCTATCTTTACTGCATGTACTGTTTTCGTGCATTATTCTACTTTTAATAAATTCTATTATATTAGCAATTAAATACTATTTTCAAAAATTATTTCTTACATTTCTAAGCGTATAAGTATTTCTTAATGGATTCTTGAAAATGTTCACGGCGTAATAAATAACACATGACTTTTAAAAATAAAAATTTTTTATTTAGTTGTAAAGTTCTTGTGATTCACATTTGCACCACAAAAACGTACGTCAATATTTAACGTGACGTTGCAACGTGGTTTTTACAATGGCGCTCTTTTATGAGAAATCAAAGTATCCGGGTGTATATTTTTTTTTTATTTTTAACGAATGGAACCATTTACTTTTCATTTCGCCTATTTAAATTTGACAGCCAGCCATAAAGTTGTCCTTCAGCTCATCATCCTTGCATAATTGCCTTCTCTTTCATCCCCTATAAAACTTAACGTCTCGCTGAGACGCATAAAGTAGCTTACGAATATAAACAGCGCGCGCCTCTCTCTGCCTGTGTCAAGTTCGCGAAAAGCGTCTATCCTGATAAAACATTTCAGCACTCTGGCGCATAAGCTCGGCGATACTCGTCTCAAAAAATAAACAAACCCTAGCGCCATAACGCATTCGCGTTTATTGCGAGAAGGCATATAAACCGTTTGCCGGTAATAAAGCGAAACAGACGTCAAACAATTTTTTGCTACTTATACGTTTCACCTATACGTACGCGGGCGCAAGCGTGCAGTTTTGGGGACGGAAAAAAACAAATAAAGGAAACGCCGGAAGAGAGAGAGAGAGAGAGAGAGAGAGAGAGAGAGAGAGAGAGAGAGGAGTGTAGCATATGCGACGCACGCGGGGTAATGGCACGTAAGCGGCATTCATTTAACGTTCTGCGGTGCGCATTTTTTCTGCCGGCACGTGTGTCGTGCTGAGGTACGCTCGTCTTTTTTTTCTGCTGCACGCGAGAGAGCCAGGCTGTTTTATATACGTGCTGCCTGGAATTCGAGCGTCGAAAGCGTCGCCTACGGTGCTGGCCAGTCAGTTGGTTTAACGCATGTCGTCTTGACCGAACTAACGTATGTTTACTACTGAAAAACATGCGAGTTCGAGAAGAGAAGGAAACCGACTATATATGAGCTATTTGAGGCCACTGATTAAAAAGCTGAGGTTGAAGAGAGTAATAAAGTTGAAATCTTGACTTGAAATTACAGTTGCCTTTGTTGGTATATCTGTATTTTTGAAATAAACATAACAAACTTTTTTCTAGAATAATATTTATTTGTTGTTATTTTACATGAATGTTTATGATTTTATGATTATCTTTGGCGAAAATTTATAGTTTACAATAAAAGGATGATTCGATTTGATAAAAAAAAAATTGTCTAAACGTCGAGTCCAGTATGCGTTTTGATCCATTTCCGTAAAAGAACAATCCTTGTGTACACGCCAGGAGCCTCGTCCGATCCGCATTCTAGGCCGAATGAGACAACGCCAACCAGCTTGTCGTCAGATACTGCAGGACCACCTGAGTCACCTTGGCAGGAGTCGGAATCCCCGAGACCAGCGCAAAACATTTTTCTCGTAATGTCGTCCTCGTCTAAATCTGCTGAAAAATATGCATATCTGGCCTTGCATTCCTTCCAGTTCGTGACGGTAACGACAGCTGCTCTCAAGTCATCAGAAGAAGGACCGTCCGTCTGAAATTTAAATGGTAGTTATTTTCCATCTTAGTATTGATAAACTTCTACTTTGCAGAAGTTCTAGGATTGCTAGTTGATCGTTTTCAGTAATGGTGATTCATCATTAAAAATAGTCGCTCTAATAAGAGCAAAATTGGCAAATGAAGGAACCTTACCATCATTGCTCCGAAACCAGCAACTTTTATTTCTTCTCCTGGCGATGGCGTAGATTTGGCAATTTTGATAGGCTTTTGATCTGCACTAAACTTAATAGGTGTCTTCAGCTGAAATTTTAAATGTAAATAATAATTCCTAAATTTGTTGAGAAAATTTATTCATCAATTTTAGAATAAATATTTGCATACCATCATCAACGCAATGTCATTATTATTTCCGTCGTAATGTTCATGAGGAATAATTTTTGTAACTTCGTGGAGCTGGCCTCCTCTTCCTCGTTTGCTTGAACCACTAAGAACTAAATAAACATCGCCTTTGCTGTAATTGAACGAAATATAACTTTAGTACTGTTGAAAGCACAAATTACGTTTAAAAAATATACTATTTCGAAAATTACGGTTCAAAACAATGAGCAGCAGTAACCACCCATACAGGTGAAATAATTGAGCCGCCACATATTTGTCTATCGTCTTCTATAATTTGAACCTGAAAAATATTATTGAAAGTCAGTCATATTTTTATCATAATATAAGATTTCGAAATAACGAAGGAAAGTTTGTTCACAAAAAATTTTTCATAACTTACTAAGTAAGGCACCGTGTTTATTTTAACAATTTCACCGTTGACGATTTGATCTTTTCCAGCTGATTCACCATTTTCTAGAAAATGGAAATGCAGTCTTTAAGTACTCATTTATTTTAATACAATTTTATAAATTACATACCTGGGAAAATGATATCTTCTGGATTTACATCATCCAAATCATCTAAATAGTAAAATATATGATTGTAAAATTTACAATGTAAAATATGTTACTTATAAATATAAAAAGAATATAAAAATATTGTACCTGTTGGAAAAGAAGAGGCAACAGAAATAAACAGTGTAATATATAAAACCTTCATTTTGTTCGTGTAAACTTGTTGCAAATCTCTTCTGATGTACAATGGGGAAGTCACATTACAGTTTCTAAAACCTGCCTTTTATAATGTTCATCTCAGTTTTTAAATGTGGGTTAATGCTTTAAAAATATGAATAGACATTTTATGTTCTATAATAAATAAATGTCACGCAGTATTTTTTTCTAAATTTAATTTTCTCACGTGGTTTTGTATGCATGCCATTTGACTTATCAACGCCTCATCAGCCGTAAAAAATTTCAATTTTCATTCTAAAATTAGTTTTTATTTCAAACTATTTCCTCCAAGCCTCGAACGTATTACGCAATTGAGTTGTTTTTAAAATCATTATATCGAAATAAAAACTTACATGAAAATTAATCAAGCTAAACTTATCAAACCTTTAGGAATGAATATAAAAGAAGAATTAATCAAGAAAGTATTTTTCGCTCAAGGATTTAATAAGTCTTTATAACTACTAACCCTTTCAACGGTGGAAAATTTTTTTAATGGAAGCATAAATCACGGCATCTTGCGAAAGGGTTAACTCAAATCTGCTCTCTCGGGGCGCGGCAAAATCATAAAATAGATTTTAAGTACTTATACGGCCACGTGGCGTAAACAGGCAACTTTACCCTTAAGTAAAAGAGAAGGCGTCGGGTTCTTAATGTACTTTCCTTATATACGTATGTCCCGAGAAAAGAGAGAGAGAGAGAGAGAGAGAGAGAGAGAGGTGAGAGAGGGAGAGAGGAGCGAAGAGCGTTCACTCGCAAATAATGGTCGCGGCGTCGCAAACCGGCGAAGGGCGAGATAACTGCCTCGTTTTCGCAAAGTTTAAATTCAAGGGGCCGCCAAGTCCATTATACAGCCCTTTCTCTTAACAATGAATATCCACGGCTTTATACCGATTTGACGATCGTCTTTTAAACTAATTCAGAGCAGTCGACTAACTTGCCGCTGCTCTCGCGGTTCTCCTGACAGCTTTATGCAGGCCCCTGCATTGTTGTTTAATTGTCAGTTATTGAACACGGTTATTAGCAAAAGATATTATTAGGGAAGTCGCTCGGCCGTATTTGCTATAATATACGTTAAATTACAGTTCAGTTAAAAGTTTTAGTGGAACGTTAAGTTTTCCTAAAGTTTCTATAGCGTCAAATAATTTAACTTTTAAAGTTAAGTTCGAGTTAATGTAAACAGTGCAAACAGTTTCTTTAGTTCAGTTTCAGAAGGGACTTTAAGTAAAAGGCAGCGATTTTAAAGTGGCATTGAAAATAAAGAAATTACTTTCATAGCCCTTTAACTCTTTCAGCCGTCCCATTTACAGTGGAAATTGACCATTCGATTACAAAAGATTCTCTTCTTTTTTCAATCCAATTAGCCATTAATCTTATCAAAATTTTAATCATCGACTATAATTTAAAAGCAGAAATTCCAAGACCTCTTTTTTCAACAAAATTTTTATACACTGCATAACTTCAACATAAAAGTTACCTTGAAGCACAGCGAGCACTTAATTAATATTTTTCGGAGCACTTTGCGCAAATTACTTTGCGCAGATGCTTCCGTAGGCTATTATTACCGACTGAAGAAAACACAGCAAAGCGACTCAAAAAGAAAGAGCAATCGGTAAAAATATCGGCCAACTCGATATCGCCCTTTTCGCGCGTAATTTTATTATTGAGTCTGTTGATGATGTGCGGAATAATTAACTTTGACAGTAATTTCTAGCTGATCTTGGTGGCTCATTGACAGTTTGTAAAATAGCGCGTTACACGCATCGCCCGTTCGCGAGTTTGAAATGCAAGCTTACTGTAATTTAATAATCCTGAGAGAATCTAATAATGTATTCGCGGTGTCACCAATTATTTGTGTAATTAAGCGGCGAGCGGTCCTCCACGCAAATGTCGTGCCGCGAGCTTTATATCTTCGGAATTCGAGACAAAACCGAATTAGATCGTCCGTGCCGTCATTCTCTCCTTCGCCGTCGTCTCTTCCTATCCGAGTGACGGGTTTCGGTGCCGAAGGCTTCGTTCAGCTTTATTAAAGCGCATACAGGCGATGTGTATTTGTTATGCAACTGATATCGCCTCTGGCAAAGGGCCCCCCCCCCCTCTCTCTTTTTCGCTCTCCCCACTCTCCATCGAGGATAGATATACGCACACGTGTTCTCCAGAAGCGCGTGTAGGAGGTAGATGGCAATAGCATCCCTGATAAGGTAGAGGACGAGCTGACGTTCGGTAATCAACTAATGGAACCCTGTAACCCGACTACGTACGCGGATCGTGTTCCTCATTCTCTCTTCCTTCGTTGGATTCGACGTGGGGATTTTGCATGCACCGCTCCGCCCTGATGATGGGCTTCTTGCGTAATTACGTTTACCGCGACGAGGCGGTTCATTTTTACTCTCTCCTCTTCGGTCTCCTGTCCTTCGTTTTCAAAATTTTCATTTCGCTTCAAGGAATTCATTGTCCGAGGATGCCCCTGCTGCTTAAGGGATCATTATGCAGAGATAAGACAGTTCGATGGACTATTTATTTGCAATTACAATACGCAAAATCTCATTATAATTAAATTTTTTCCATTCATTTTTATTGTTTATCTAAGAAAATATAGATTTTTAAAGTATTCCTATTTTTTAATGTAATTTTAAGTCACTATGAGCAATACTTTATCTAAAAAAAGGCTCTGCAGATCTATATTTTCTTTTCAATGCTATTAACTCTGAACTTATTTCCGTTTAGGGCAAAAATTTTACCTTCATCGAGGCAAAAAATCACTTTCCCTTGGTCTTTCATTTTATTTTAGAAGAATATAAATTTCAACAAGGAAGGTTAACGCGCTAATTAAGAAATAAAGGTTGAAAGTCGCAAATCGAATTCGAAAGCGAAATTCCGCATCTCCATCGTGGCACACAAACACTGGAGCGGTTTGAGGGTTTATCGAGTGTGCATCGGTCATTAGTGCTGATGAGCAGTCGCGGCCGAAAGGGAAACAGTGAGAGAGAGCGAAAGAGAGAGAGAGAGAGAGAGAGAGAGAGAGAGAGAGAGAGAGAGACA
>JAWWEM010026782.1:0-15586 GCA_035582935.1 Ormyrus thymus | reverse complement strand
TTATTATTATTATTATTATTACTATTACGGTTAAGATAAATAGGTGCACTCGTATTTTCCGAAAAGCAAATAAAAGTTTATATATTCGCGCTTTGCTTATGCCCGAAAATCTTGCCATAAATCTTGCTGCTCCCCGGCTATACGATTCCGGCGTCAGAGGAGCATTCGTTTGCAATTAAAGCAATCGATCTTCCCCAGCCGGAATTAGAACCGTCGACGAGGCGAGAATGATGGCAGTTGCGGCACATGCTAATTGGCGTTGATCCGCGGCTAAACTTTGTTTGCCCGCACAAAGCGGCCGGAGGGGGGGGGGGGGAAATGAAATTTTCGGGCTGCAGGGAGACAAAAGGCGGTTGCGGTCCGCGGCGCAACTTTGAATCGACTGCGCATTTTGTCGCGGTTCCCGAGGTAGCCCGAACTTTCGTGATTAGCGTATTTCTGCTTGCTGATGGTTACTAATGCTGACTGCACGTCGGCGAGTCTTGACGAGTCGAATTTCTGCCGCGGAATTGGCAAGCGGAGAATATCGAGCACGCCGACAGTCGCAGCCCCCCGAGCTCTTTGAGGGTTAAAAAATTTTCTCTAAAAAAAGAAAGGAGAAAAGATAAAGAAAATGCCGACTGCCGAAGTCGACGCGAAAATTATCGAGGATTATTCGGAAAGCAATTTAGCAGTCGCGACGCCTTTATCTCCGGATTTGGAAAAATTGAGTCCGCCTCCGATTATCATTTGCCTGGTCGCGCAAAAGAAGAAGTCGGGGGCTCCCAGAAATCAGGAGCGAAAAAAGCTGAGCGGCTCTCTCCTCTTCTCGAATCAGCGGGAATTCATTTTATCGCCAATCGATATTTCCTCGCTCGGAGATAAAAGAATCGCGGGGGCGAGAAGATTGTCGGTCCCAGGGAAAATCGTACCCAGTCGATATAAATCCGTGTACACACACGGCTACACGCGCGCGCACACAGAGCGAGGGAGCGAGAGCCGCAGACAAATACAGGGGAGGAATCGGGAATCGAGCTCCGGATTTTGCTTTTATTGCGAGCGACGAACGAGAGCTGCGGAATCGAGGACTTTCGGAATTCAGATCCCGACTTATAACCGCACCTGCCGATGGAAAATTTTTCTTGTGATTCTTTCATCTAATTCGGAGTGAAAATCGGAGTGAAATCTTGCGCTTGTGGAATTTCGGCTGAATATCATTGACTAAAGTTACGCGGTTGCAGATAAATAATTCATTGTCAGAATGGTATAAAAGGGAGGCTAGCAAGCGAAATTAGCAAAAGCGGCCTCAATTTTCAGGATAAAGCGAGCGATATCTTAAAAGAACGAGGAGGAACGCAGCACTTGTAAAGATGAAATTGGCCAAGATCGGAAGGCGCAGGAAGGTAGCGGCCAATAAAGCAAGAGAGTCGTCGAGTAGCCTTCGGAAAGCTCCCCGTCATAAGCATCGGGGGTCATTTTCCCGCGTCCATTAGACGCGGAATCGCGGAAATTATTCCAGCCCCCCGAGCAGAGGACTCGGAGGGGGCGCTCTCGCCGGCGCTCGATTTATCGAGGCAAAGTTTCCTCCGCCGACGGGTTCATTTCCCGAGATGTGCAAGGCTGATCGAGCGAGTCGGAGTCAATGAACGGTCGAGGATCGCGAGGAGCTATGAACTTGACTCTCTCTCTCTCTCCCTGCTGGAGAAGAAACAGTACCGTTACGCTCGGGCGATCTCCGGCGGCGCGCTTCCGGCCGCCTCTCCCGGGCATGCCTGCTTCTTTTTCTTCAAAATGCGCGGCAAAAATCTCATTACTGCAGGAGCTAATCGCTTGCAAACTCTATCGTTATTGAATATTAAAGCACTCGCTGAGCACCAGTATTCCGAGGAAAAGGTGAAATTAGCCAGAATCTTTGTTTAAAAACTTACTTCTCAGCTTGAACCTGTTCCAAGTGGAAGAATAATTTGTGCGAAAAAGCGCAAGCATCAGAAATCGCGCAAACTCGTCGCAGCAAAGATTCTAGTCCAACCCTTTCGAAGCAACAGTGCGAGACCAATTGTGCTTGTTCAGGCGGCTGTTCTCGTCGAGTTAATTCAAACTTTCAGCGCAGCCGACTCTCTCGCTACCGATTGTGCATGCCTGCATGCCGCGCGCGCGCCTCGCCGATTTCCGCCTTTTATCGAACTTCCCCGAGCACGTCGCGCCCGCCGGCCGTCGAATGGATTATAGAGCTTGTGCGTCTCTCTGTGTGTACTCCTCGTGCACCGATTTTCCCGGCTTTTCCCTCCCGATCGAGCCGGCCCTTGAGATTCGCCGCTGCGCTTCCGCGTCGTACCTCGGTTATTCATTTGTTTTATTGTTCAATCAAAGTATTTAATCGGAGATAAATATTTGTTTGATTTTTTCGGCATTGCGTTTTGGTGCTTCGGGGCGTCGCAACGCGCTTTTCAAAAACATCCTTTCAAAGCGATATTCACACATTAAACGGGATTTTGATAAAAAATAAATTCTCCTCGGCGTCACGTGGACAAAAGTACGTATTATCTCGGCGTTTGCCTCGAGTATTGATCTGCTCATCGGAAAGTAGAGCGAGCGATCTGCACTTTCCTTGTTTCAATTAAGGGGATCATCGCGTCCGAATGTATACATGCAACCGACAATATCCGCGCGCGGCGATGCTTCAGTCGTGGCCTATTTGTCGAGTATCCTTTTCAATCATAGCTATTAGCGGCTTAACACAGCGGAAACTCTAACAACGGCGCAGTCTTCCGACCTCCGCGGCGGCTCTGTTTCGCGGCCGAATCCCGCAAATAACGCCATTAATCGAAAGCCGAAAGAAGGCTCGCGTGCGGCGGCGGCGGCGCCGCAGCAGCCGTTTATTAAAACGCGCCCCCGCGAGCTCCATTTGCTCCCCCGGTCTTTTCAGGCTGCGAGGGAGAAGTTTTCTTTCCCAGTGTCCGTTTCGGATCGCGGCTGCTTTTGGGGTGGATTATTTTTAGCGCGCGCGCAATCTTTCTCGCGGCAGCTCGACTGTCGGATCGTGAAATTTAAAGCTCGTCTCGTTTTATTTTGTGTTAAAAAGCTTTGTACTTTCTCGTTACTGTTTTACGAAGCGCCTGGTAAATGCACGAGCATTCGGTTCTAATGTTAATTTGCACCTTTGCTTTCAGATAATAAATTATCAGAATGGTTGATCAAGGGGAGTAATGAAATTACTGCACGAATAAGAACGATTTTTCAAAAAAGAAGTCATGCAGAGTCTCAGATTATCTAGATTTTGAATAATGGGCAAAATTTGTTCAACGAGGCATGCCAGATAAAATGTTCGGTAAATGTTTTTCCAGGAAGAAGGCTTCATAGAATAAAATTAAAAGCGCCCAGCTTCATTATTGCCCCTCGTAGCTTCAAGCGAATTAATATGTCAAATTCGCAGCCGCCGCGCGGCGGGCATTTTTCCGCGTGCGGCCGGCGTCCTGAAAAATCTTTTGTTTGCCCGAAAAATTCAAATCCCCCCCCCCCCCCCACCCGTGAATGCCATTTCACTTTATTACCTCTGAAAAGCGAGCCCCGCGCTCGCCGGCCTTGGAGCGAAAATATCCAGCCGTTAAACGCGAGAGTGCGCGAGCGAATTTCGCGCCTCTCGCCCGGCTCCATATGCATTCGGGGAGATTTTTCAGCGGCGCGGCCGCGTGAATCACCTCTTAGGGGAGGACCTAACGACAATGGCGCGATGACACGTTCCTCTTTTTAAAATTCCTCCTACCTTTTGTACGTTACAATGGCCTTCGCGGCGCGGGAGCGGGAGCGGCGCGCGATGCCGCCTGATAAAGCACGCAGGAGCGCCGGCTCCTAGCTCGTTAGCCGCGAACAGCGCCGCCGCGCCGGATGCGGACGCGCTAATACTTGATAATAATGCCAATAGGGAAAGCCAATGTGCGGGCTGGCTCGCTTTTTGCCCCGCTCTTCCTGGTCTTATCAAAAGCCAACTTTTCTTTTTTATTTCCATCCCTTTGTTGGAGCTTCAGCGTGACGGGCTCAAATAAATGACCCGTGGCTCATTCTGCTTTATAATTACATGTAAATATGAAATGTAACAACCTTTAACAATTGTTTGATATTGTGTAATACTGAGAATCGAAAGCGACGAAAATAAAGCTCGATAATTTGAGTGGCAGTTTTTTCCATATTTATGAACGAAATTGAAACAAAGCGTATTACCCTGTAATCCTTCCTCGCGGCAAAAGCAGACTTACGTACGAATTAAAAAAGCACAGAGGAATACTATAACTCCTCAACCAAATGTAAACATCTTGGAGAGCTGAAAGAGCAATAGACCGAGGAAGGATTTTTTTTACTTTTTAAGAAGCCGGCCGGCAAATCTATAAACACGCGGCGGTGGTGGCGGCCGGCATACAAAGCGAGTTAGGCAAAGCTTCAGTTCCTCAGTCTCCCGTTGGCTGGCAGTTCAGAAAGGGTAGAATAGATGCTATCTCTCTCCGGCTCGGAGCTAAATAATTTCAGAGTCCGAGCGGAGAAGCTCCATAAAAGGGCTCTTCGGGAGCCCTTCCTCCTTGGGCTTTGAAAAAAACCTGAATGGATGTCGGGAGGGAAAACTCGTGCGTATAGCCAAGTCTCAAAGAGCTGCTTCGATAAAACCGCGCTTCCCACCCCCCCCTTCCCCCCTGGCGATTCACGACTCGACACTGCACTTTGTGTATTTATGCCCGAACGAGCTGCTCCGCAGCTTGTTTATGCGGGACAGAGAGACTCGGCGCTGCAGTTTTAAGAAGCTCGAAAAACGACACTTTACGACTCTTTCCCGATGCGAGACAGCGAGAGTCCTGCAAGTTTTATATCGCCCACCGCGCGGCCGGGGAAGGGAGAAAGATCACCTTTTCGAATCGTCGCTTTTTAATCGAATCAATACTCGGCTGCTGGCCGCGTCCTCGCCGACTTTTTCAGCGGGCACGCAACTATTCGGGGATAATTTACCTTCGAATTTACGGCGGCGTCGGAATCTTCGCGGTGATTTACCGCGAGCCTAATGGACCCAACTTCGAGACTGCAAGGAGCTGCCGCAGCGGTTTACAAAGCATTTTTCTCCCCCGGTATTTATTTTCGCTTCGTCTCTGCATTCCGAAAATTCAAAAGGGCCTGATGATGCTGGTTTATTCGCATTTTCGATAGGTCGTATTTTTATATATTTCGACCTGAAGAGCTCTTGATTTATCATTCTCAAGATTTTATAAATTATTTATGTTATACCAGTCGACTGTCGTGAAGTTTTTTCATTTAAATTTAAAACTCGCGCTGAATTTTCGCCGGTATATTGGAAACTTTTCTGTTAACGGAAATAACAAAAGGAACTTTGAACAATTAAATCATCAATTCGTGCATTTTCATTTAAAAAAATACACTACAAATACGTTTTTTATTGAAAATAAAAATAGTACGTTATGCACCTCGGAAGCGAAAGTAAAGAATGTCTCAGATCGCATGTATTTATTGGCCGAGGCGAAGCCGAGGTCGATAAACACGCAATCTGAGACATTCTTTATTCACTCCGTAGGTTCATATTTTATTTTTTTGTCCTAGGCCGCGAAATGAGAGCCTGCGCAGGACGCGAAAGTCATTTCGCGGCCTGGGACAAAAGAACCGCGTATTAACGCAAGCCAGTAATAAGCAAAGTTAATACAGTTTTATTATGCACCCGTGAAATTCTTTTTCAGCAATTCATTATGCCCAAAATTAGAATTAAATTATGATATATTCATTTTTATAAGCCAAGCAATAAAATACTCTTCATATTGCATTTATTCAATTATTTATTTTCAAACATATTTTTTGGCGCTCAGTTTGTACAGACCAATCCAATCAGTCCACAGTAACCAATCAAAATAGTCTTATTGTGATAACAGATTTCATCCATCACTTTTTTAAGAGAGGAGGATACTTTTCTTGTTAAAGGGTGCTATTAGATTTGCGCTAAATTTATCCAAGAGAAACAATGGTTTAAAAGTACGAAAAACGACCGAAATATAAGTACTCGAGTCGTATCTACAATAGGAAATTCCAGCTGCCGCATAACAATAAATACCTTCGCTGCAGTGTCATGGAAAATTAATATCGCATTCCAGGAGCTACATTTATTTTCGCGTCGCGCGGAAACTCTGGAGCTTCCAGTTCCTGAAACGTGCGCTTTTCGTTTTACTTCCACCTTTTTGATATTCAGAGCAAACCCAAGTAAAAAATTATAACATTGGCTACGAACTTTCCTCTGTCCCTTTCATTGCATCACGAATGAAACGAATACGAGAAAAGTATAAGAGAAGTCAATTAATTATGCGTAAAATCCTTTAATTTGGATGAGAGCTCCTTTAGTTTTATATATATATATATATATATACGATTATGGCAACGAAAAACTTTCCAAATTCTAGCAGCAATCGCCTTTTTTCTAGAGTCCTGCCCATAAAAGTAATAGTCGCGACGAAGCTCAACAGTTGCGCATAATCCGGATTGCCTTAACAATACCGTTCTTTTCGTAATACAGGAAATCTGGAGCCGAATTCTCTTTTTACGTCGCTTTGTGTAGGCGTCAATAATAATTATATAAGGAATCCAGTAGGCGGTTACGCCTGCCGCTATCTTGCAGTCGATTAAAGAGCCAAGTAGTTAAGTTAACAATGGCGAATTCAGTTACAACAAACGCTTGATTGTTTACTCGGATCAGTTTTACAGCCCAGTCCACCACCGAGCCTACCCTCCGAGAAAGTAAACATCGACGATATCAAAGTAGCATTTGACAGAGCCAGCGGGCGGTCATCCTCGAAGCAGCCTTCCTGGAGAACCAATAAATTCCAGAGCAGGAGAGCAACGAGATCCCTCGCCGCGGCAAGCGGCGACAAATAATGGGTGGGAACGTCGCGCGAAGTTGCCCCACAACGTCGCCCGTAACGATCGAGGGGCCATTGTCGGTCCGGCGCGGAGCTCGTCGGCCCACGCTTTCGCCGAAAAAAAGGCGTTGCGCAACGCGCGACGGTTCCTCGCCGCGCGACTCGCTGCGTTCCGCGGACGTTTTTTTCCCCCCGCGCGGAGAAAATGGTCGGCAATTATTGCGATGGCTCGATCTGAGAGCGCAAATACGAGGGAGAGACTCCTGGCGTAAAGTTTTACGGGCTTGCCGAGGATTTTTCTTTTTTTTTTTTTTTTTTTCGTTTTGCTTTCGTGCCCTCGCCAAAATTTATGGAAGCTGCATATTTTACGGCGCCGCGGTAACTTTATACATAGATAATGCGCCCGTAAACGTAAACATCTACGCCGGAGAAATACGCTTTGAATGAATAATTTATGAAAAAAAAATGATAAACGCCAGCCGGGGTATCAAACGGTTTTATGTTTGTATATACTTTTGATAAGAAACAAATTACCTTTTTACCCGAATTTTCCGAGCCTTTTTAATCAAGTAAAATTTTTTTTAGCACTTTACATAACGTCGAGCAAAGTGCAATTTCAATTTAAGAGTGCCCCGGGCTTTTTATTTTCGGACCTATGCTATTCGCTTCAAGTACATATTTGTCAAATTTGATTAAATTCATCGTTTTGACCTTTCTTTCACCGTCTAGCTGTATGTTTGCGGATGACTGTTCGCAAGCCTCTAAGAAAGATAGCAAACTGAGAAAAACAGTAATTCGTCAGATGCTTATCTATCAAGCGCAAATGCCGAGTAACGGGAATCCCGTCGCTTAAAGCAGCTCGAAGTCGAGAAGCAGGAGCTCGCGATCGATAGATTTGAGAAGCTCGAAAGGAAAATGAGCAATCATTCGAGATCTCGAGAGCTGAGAAAATAAGAAGGAAGGACAAAAGAGACGACTCCGCGGCGGGGGGAGGCTCGCTTTTCGCGCGGGAACGTAAACTCGGCCCTCCGTAAATTAAGTGGCCGAGCGACAGGACAATGGGCTCGCGCCGCGAATATTAAAAGTTTCGGGGAGCCTCCGCGAGGCGCTCATTGTTTTCGCTTGGCGTTGGCTAAGCCCGGAGGAAAAAGAGCTCACGAGCATCCTCCGGAGAGCCGCGGCCGAGACGCAATTAAAAATAATTGTCCGCCGGTGACTTGCGCCGGGGTCTTAGACTTGACGGAGCTTCTTCGCGCCCCTCCAAAGTCTTTAAGGACTTTATCGCTTCAACGACGGGCCGACGGTCTATTAATTACTAATCGGCATTCACTTGGAACGAAATATAAATTCACGTTCAAAGTGATAAGTTGACGAGAGCGGGGAGAGGTGTCATCAGCCGCGTACAAGAAAGAGGCCGAGGTAGGAAAGGCGAGGATAAGCAGCGCCGTCAACGTAAGACCGTCGCCGCGCAATCTCCCAGCCGATAAGCAAAAACAATGCTCTTCCCCCGGAATTCAGCCGGCGCGGTATTTTAATTAAGCAGCTCCCGGACGCCTAATCGAGAGGTGCGTCTAAGCCCGATATAGATATAAGCCGAGGGGACCGGTGATTTACGCTCCCGCCGGCCGCGGAGAGAACGAAATTGATCCCGAGGTTCTTGTTAGCGCGGGACGCGCTCCTCCATATTCCCGCAGTCCTCCTCGTGATTCACGAGCGCATTCGCTCTTATTGGCTCGCGATTTTTACTGCCGACTCCGGAGTCGGGACACCTGCCGCCGCCGCGCGGGGATGTAATATATACGTAAGAGAAAAGCTTCGGCATTAGCAGCGCTTTAATATATATTTGTTGACGGGCCGTTCGATGGATTTTCATTAAAGTCACGAATTTCATTGGGAGCCGAAACAATTATTGATCATCGCATGAATTTGAGAAAAAGAAAGCGCCCGAGTCGGAGAGCGATTACGCCTTGCTTTCACGGCCGAGTAGGCGGCTTTTCGTGCCGCTCTATTCGCTTTCGAATGCAAACGAGTCGCTCATCAATATTTATAATGTTTTTCCTCGTAATTCGACGAGTCTTTTGCGGGATAATCGAGCGCGGAGAGAGCGAGTTTATTATGCAAACAGCCGGAGTTTTTCAGAGCTCTTCGTTAAGCGCCCGCTAATATCGGAGCGGCGGGGCAATAGACTGCGCGCGGTCTGCGCCAAACTGAAGCAAAAATTTCGCCGAAACTTTCAAAGCCTCCCCTCTTTGGCCCGATAAGCCGATTAAATTATCGGTCGATCAAAGGTAAAGAGCTCCGTTATATTGCGAATTAATAAAGTGTTTTGTCAAATTGTTATTGTCGGCTCACAAGCGCGTGCGGCTGTTTCTTTACTCCGAAGCTGACGCGCGCGAGCATTTCTCGCCCTTTTCCCCGAATTGTCGGGCCGAAATTCGCGCTGCCCCGATTCCGGGGACCGCTGCCTCGACGCCAATGGCCCAAAGGGAGGGGGCTTGACACCTTGGGAGAGACGCCGCAGCGCTCGCAGCGCCTCTCCCCGAGCTTGGCGCCGGTCGAGGGAGGACCGCCACTCTTCGGCCGACCGGCTTCGAGGCAGCTTGCGAACGCCGCTCGCGCAACAGAGCTGGGTCCTTTTGCTCAGTGCGAAAGGATGATCTTTCTTTAACTGGCAGAGAGGTTTTTTTTGTTTACTTACAGTTTTATTTAATTCTCGTATTCTATTTCTTTATTTTAATCCAAGTGCTCTATCGGTTTTATTTAATTGCAAAAATATAAAATTAATATTTTATTATTTTATTTTATTTCCTCGTCATTTTCGCTCAATCAGTTTTTGCTCCATAAATCCTCCGCTGATTTTATATTTATTTCGGCTTTAAATATTTAGTTACGTAAGTATATTGTGCCAACCTATGTACAAGTATCTTTGTATACTTTTATAGGATTTACCTTCATGTAAATTTAAGTGGTGGGGTTAAATTAAAATTCCCATTCCTTATTTAACGGACGTCGGATAATTCGCGAAAGACCGACGCGCTAAAATCAGAGGCCGGAACCTCGGCCAGACGCGGCCTCGTCTATCGAGTTAAGACAAAAGTTGTACCTCTTGCGGGCTCGCTAGCTAGGAAAAGGCGAATCAGCCACAGTCGAGAGGAGCGGAGTCGTCGCTCGCGCAGCTTCGCCGCCCCCGAAAAGCGGCCGACTTTGCGCTTCATTGGACTTCGGACCCGCGTACATTTGCGAGCTTGTAAGCGCCCGATCGAAGCCCCTTGCCGCTTGTTTTTCCACTGGCGGTTAAAGGGCCGGCAAAAGGAAAGCGGAAAGAAAGCGGCCCCCCCTTCCCTTTCGAGCTTCTTTTCATGCAGAATGAAACTCTGGCTGCCGAAGAAGAGATTGAATTTTCAGCGTCTATACCGACGGAATTCCGGGCAAGGAGGCCGTCACTCGGCGCATAACAATCCCTCCTCCCCGCTCGTGTCGCGCCAGAAGACAGAATCGAGGCGAGGAAAACAGGAGCATAAGTACGCAGGAGAGCAGGATATGATGGCCGTTTGGCGCCGGGCTCCGTAACTATACTTCTCGCAATAACGAGAATGCCGCGTGCCTGGCACGAAAAGAAGCTTTCTCGCTCGCTTCCTTCCACTCTCGTATCTGCCCGTACGTGCGGCGTACGTGCAAGCCAGGGCGTCTACTTCCCCGGGCTTCCAAAGGGGCCAAATCGAGAGCATGGCTGCTCTCGCCAGAGATGCGATCGCGAGAGGGAAAACCGGAACTTCCGCAGCTCCTTCTAATCTAAGCGCGCCGCGACGTCCTCCTCGAGAAAGGGACGGACGTGCAGATTGCCGCGGCGAGGCTCGCTGCTTCCTCAGACTTTCCTGGCTTATTTACGGCTCGGCTGGCGTGCGAGGCAGCAGAAGACACTCCCGCTGCACCGACGAGTCGAGCGAGTAGGCGGAAGAGTCAGCCGGGAGCGCGGCTCCGCAAAAAAAAGAATGGAACAATTTCTGACCGAAAACTGCGGCGCGGTAACGACGTCCCTGCCGGTGGTTCGGCCGAGAGAAAAAGCCAGAGTAAACAGCGCTAACGACCCGGGCGCCTGTTAAAATTTACGATCGCCAGGCTGAATAATAATAATCGCCGCTCTGATAAACCTCCGCCAGAGGATCGGCTTCTTCTGTTTGTAATACAGGCGGACAATGCACAAAGTGCGGCATATTTTTTGCATCTATCGCCTAATGACTCATGATCGAGTTTCGACGGTCGAATTTCTCCCTCTCTTTCGAAGAGCTCAAATTCAGGGATAATAATTTTGACTTTTGAGTCTCTCCAGTACACGGGACGAGAGAAATCGGCGTAAAGAAGAAAAGCTGGAGACGTATGACCTAAAAAGTAAGTTTGTCCGGAAATTACCAGTAAACAGTGTGGATGCCCATAAAGTCTGAGGTTAACGGATGTTGTAAAGCTCCGGCATAAGGCGTAGTTTGCAATTTAAAGAGCAGCTTACAGTTTCTCTTTAGTACTAAGGCAATTTACGTAAAGTAAATAAAGTAAGAAATATCGTTTTTTCCTCCGAAAACCTGAGCTGCACGGAAGCGAATCAGTTATTGATACCGTGAAACTTTACCACACTGATGTCCAATAAATGAGCCTAGACCTAATCAAGGGGATACTTTCCTAGAGCCCCGCATGAACGTCATTAGCGTGGCTCCGCTCGCGTTGTACTTGCGCCGCGCTATATTACAGAGCTCGATTAATTTTGACAAGCGAAATTTCTTCGATCGCTCGAACGGCTGCGAGCGCGCGGCTCGGAACTCGAAAGATCAGAGGCGAATTTTCGGAATGGCATTCGCCGGTGCCTCGCGCGCGCGCAACGAGCCGCAGAGGAGATGGAAAGCGATCTCGTCGGGAGGAAAGTTTACGGGAGTCGGCGCAACTTTCGAACGTTGATGTTTAATATCGTCGTTGCGCAAGGGCTGCTTAACCCATTACCGCTAAATCGCGGGGAATCGTTATCGTGGCGAGCGAAAAATGCTCTTTCTTCTTAAGGAGCGCGCAACCGCGCGTGAGAGAGAGAGAGAGAGAGAGAGTTTCTCGAGATTTCGCTTGGGAGCGAGCAGCTTTCGAATCGCGCGGCGAGATTCCAAAATTTTCAATTGCCATTTCCGAGGTATCGTTCTTCAGCCGTTCTCTGTCTTTAGGCTCGAGCTTAACCGCAGCCATGCTCGTTCACTGTTTTTCATAAGCGTCATTTACCGCCTGAGTAATGAAAGTACAAAGAGTCTTAATTTTTATGCCTTCCGGCTTTGATTAAGCACTAAAGCGGGAAAATTCAGCGGCTAATGAGGCAATGAACTCGATCCGCAACGTCCGCCTTCGGCCTACGCAAGTAGGATTTATTATGGGGGCTCGTAAAAGTCGATAAGGAGCATTTTTCGTAATTGCGTCCTTGCGCGAAGAGTGTTTTTTTATTTCATTATATCCACCTGATAGAATATTGAAAAATCATCGACTCGTTATTTGTTCTTCTTTCAATTTAATGATTATTCATTATTAGCAAAGATATCGCACTTTGAAAATTTGTGTGGCGTCACAATTGTACAGAATATAGATATATATATATATATACATATATATACATACTTCGCCGCGATGACTCAGTCACAATTAAGAGAAAAATCAGGGGAAAACTAGCCAAAAATATAATTGCTCGAAAGCAGCCATTAAGCTAATTTCCTGCAAATTTTTCAGGTGAACAAAGAAGGCACATATAGAAGACGTCTATAGACTCCGCTTTACACGCCCATAAATAATTAAATCGCCAAGTACACGATCGTCAAGTGAAGGCCCCCCCACCCATTCAGTCTATTTTCACCTCGAGCCTCCGCAGTCAATCATCGCCGTTAAATTGCTAGGCGAAGCGCTGCACTTGCAGCGGAATCCAGTCAAGAGCGCAGGTTGCGGCTCATCCCCCCCCCTCCCGTAAAAGGGGCCGGCTAACGAATTCACAGTCACGCCTGGGCAGCTTTTCGGCCGCGTTATTTATTGCTCCTCGTCGGCGCCTCGCCGTGCGCCCGCATAAACGCTCGGAGAGGAAGCGCGCGGCTATAGGTGCCTCTCCAATTGTCGCGCGCGGCCTGGAAGCAGTCGTGTCTCCCTTCCTTTTCTCGAGCTCTCGAACTTGGCGCATCGAGATTTTCGACCGAACGCGAGCGCGAGCCTCGACTGCTTCCAACGGACAAAAGTTCGTCTGTCGCGCGAATTCCGCCTGCCGTTAAGTGATGGGCTGCGCGCTAACTTTCTTCCGCCGGCTTTGCAAAAATGAATAATTATTTAACGAACGGGTCGTTATTAAATTTCCGAGGTATTCCTGATTAAGCCATGCGCTTCGCGTAAATATTCATAAGCTGCACCCGGAGCAATATTAATTATCGCGCTCTTGTCGTAAAATGTGGAGCGGGCGGGTGAAAAATGTTAAACTTTTAATTAGCCGTAATTCATTATTAAGCATTTTGGAAATGTCCGTTCAGTGCCGATAGACATAATTATCAGCCCGACTGTATCTCGTCGAAAAATAGCGGCGAGCTCGGTCTTGTTTCCCCGCCAGTGAGCAAAGTCCCTCGGCTTAAGGGTAAGCACGTCTCGAACCCGAAGGAAAAAGTCAAGATTAAATCCGCGAAAATACTCGGAAAGCGGCGCTCTTAATTGTTAAAACATTCTTGTGAACAGGCGAGCGAAGCAGGCTGCCCAAGCAGTCGCTTAGGAAAAAGCAAATTCGTGCCCGTAACCATTACCGTTTGGAATCCCCTTAATGTCCCGCTCCGGAAGGCATTTAGCCAGTCGAAAACGAGCGCCGAGTCAATTAGGCGGCGGAAAAATTTTCGGTTATAAATATTCAATCCCAGGCCGCAGCGAGTCGCCGCGACTCGACTCGGGGAGCGCAGAATCCGCGCTGTAAATAGTAAACCCGCCGCATTAGGTATTCGCGCGCCGCGCGCCTCAGAAAGACGTGTTTTGAAAAGCGAAACAACGCCTCTTGCCGGGGGCAGCAGTTTCAAATTCCGCGTTACGCCGCGCAATAATATCGAACGAGCGCCGCACTAATTTATTCACTGCGCAGCCTGCTCAGATGCATCGAAGCCTTTTTATAGAGCCCCGCTTGGCGGACCGAAATAATATGAAAAAAGAGCCGGCGCTGAAGCTCGAGAGCGTCTGGCCGGAGCGATTAAATTCCGAGCGGGAAAGCCGAACGGAACGACGCGCGAACGATTCTCGAGAAAGACGCCCGGCTTCCTCCGACTCCTGCTAAATATACCAGGCGACTCGGCGCGCTGCGATTCTTTTGTTTATCGAGCCCAGAGCTCATCTCGCCACGAGCGATATTGGCAGTATAAGCTGCGCCTAAATTTAGCGCCCCGTTTTTCCTTTATCCAGAGCATTCCGACGGTTTTTTCGTAATTCTGAACGAGCAGCCGTCTGCGAGAAAGCAGTCGGTCAAAATTTTTATTCACTCTGGATTCAGCAGACCTTGCGCCACTTACTCCCGAGCCGGAGAATCGATAAGTCAGGGCGGTTGTCAAACCAAGTCGGGCGTAAAAAAGCGTAAAAAACGGGGGAGGGGGGGGGAGAAAAGGCCTGTTAGCCGGTCCTTCGCCGAGGCGAGGCGAGGCCTTAGAAAACCGAGCCATGGATTACGGTGTATTTAAGGCGGCGCTCTATACCAGCGGCAGCAGCTGCCTTCGAGGTAACAGCGGAGTTACGGGTTTAACCTGTGCGTCGCCGCCGCCATTGCGCGGCGAGTTTCTTCGCCCCCCCCACTCACTCTCTCTCTCTCTTTGTCTCTCCTTCCAGGCTCCTTCGCTCCTATCTTATATCCGTGTATACCGAGCGACCGCTCCTCCGGCATTTTCTACTCGGCGGATCGGCGCGCGGAGATAGTCGGCCGAGTTATATAATTATGAAAATCAATTTCGCGCAGGAGAGGCCTTTGTTTTTTCTTTTCTTTTTCTTCCGGCGACGAGCCCGAGCAGCCATCGCGATCCCGCGCGGCTGCGTGCTTTTCTACGTACGACTGCACGAGTCGGCGGAACATCTTCCGAGCCGCGGCTGGCTGAAGGATTCGTTGCGAAATCTTTTCGTCGCGGGCAACGACAGTCTGGCTGGCTCGGCTCGAGAGTAAACAGAGGCGTCGCAAAAAGTCTCGCCCGAATAAGGACTTGGCGGCCTGTGCCCGTCGAAGGGAAGCACGCTTTAAAGCGCCAGTCGAAACATAATAAATCCAGCCTCGTAATTAGGAGAAGAAGCGAAGGCGCAAAAAAAGTAAAAAAAACGCCTGGCCCAGCAGAAAGAAGCCCAAAAGTTTTTGCGCTCGCGCATAAGGTGAACGACAGAAGCGCGCTCTCTCTCTCTCTCTCTCTCTCTCTCTCTCTCTCTCGCTCGCTCGCTCCCTCCGGATAGGCAAGAAGCGCCGAGTAAGCGACTGGTGAGCGAGCGAGCGGAGAAGGAGCCCGGCTTCAAGGCTAACCGTTCGGGGCCGGGTACAGTCGGCCGCAGAATTTTCAAGCGGCCGAGCCCGAGCAATGTCGCCGTTCTCGCCGTTAACGCTCGCTGGAAAGAGCGCGGCCGTGCAGACGCTCTGAGATTAGCGTAATATATGCGATTGATCAATGCTACTTCGCCGGGAAAAACATTGTTTAGTCGTAAGGAACGGCTTC
>JAWWEM010026731.1:3255-17768 GCA_035582935.1 Ormyrus thymus | reverse complement strand
CTGGATTACTTTTGTAATTATTATCTTAGTGATGTAATTATTGTAATTTCTCTGGTTTCAATAAATAAATAAATAAAACTATTATGTGTTTGCTGCTTTTATTAATTTGATCGCACAATAATACTTCGATTATTGCGCAATATACTTCTAGCAAAGCACTTTCTTAATAACTGCATTCGAAACGAGAATCTTCCAAGAAAGAGAAAGAAGTCAAATTCACGAAATTGAAGAGATCGTATCTCAGTACCTTTCTCGATGCTGAAACGCCCCGGGCGACTGCTCCTACCGCTGCAGCCCGTTTTTCAGTATGGGTGGGAGGAAAGGCGACATCCCGTTGCCGGAAGTGCATAGGAATCAAATATAGAATACGATACTTCGCCGACGTTCCATTGCCAATTTCCGTAGGGAGAAATCGACGTTATGCCGAGGCACAAAAAGAAGACAATCGAGGAATGAAAAAAGTAAGCACGTCCGCATTCGATGCAATTGCACGGTTATACCCTTAACTTCAATGGAAAAATTATCTTCGCGCGATTTCCTTGTTGTTTAGGGGTGACTATTCTACTTCTCTATTATCGTGAGCTAGCAATAATTTCGCCTTCCAGTTCAGAATTATTTTTTTTTATCATCGTAAGCCTTAAGTGAATCATCAACAACTCTTTCGAGCATACAGGTTGAAAGATAGTGTGACACATTGCGATAATAATCGTTTGCTCTTAAGTGATTACGAAATACGTCATAAATAAGAGTGACAACATCAATATATTTGATTTTTTATCAAATGGCACGTAGAATTCTCCAGGCTGATTCTATGCCAAAATATTGAATTTTTAAGATTATATAAATTTTCATTCAACGAAGACTAAAGTTATAAACATTTTTCGGTCATAGTTTGACTTTATTAGATTAAATTAATATTATTTACTGGCGATTGTTGATGAGGTGCTTGGCTTTAGAGGAGGCAGCATAAATGTAGGAGAGGCTCAAGAATCGCTGCTGAATACAGGATTTTTGACACAATTTCACTTTACTTTTAGATTTATTTAAGATTTCTTCCAAACACTTTGGAAATATTGTACTTGACATTTAGAAAATTTACGAATCGAAAAAAACGATCACGGCCGATGCTAGTTTGCAACTAACCGAGTTTATGAATTTGAAAATAGGTACAGCATGAATATTGAGGTGCAAAGAAATATTGAAAACTTTACCTGTCCCGAGCACGCACTTGGCTTTACAATAATAGGATCTTCGAACCATGAACGTCCGGTGTGACTTGCTCACATTCCTATTAGGTATCGGCTCAATTAAGTGCAAATTAGTATACCGGCTCAATTTAGTGCAAAATACGATAAAAAAGGGGCAATTAATTGAAGTTTAGCACACGTGTTTACATACTTATTCCGTTATAAAGAAATCATGCGCCGAGTTAGATAGACATCTTCGTTAGTTAATATATGCCAACAAATGTGCCCTAAGACTTCGATTTAACATTACAATAACAGCAATCCGTAACCTTGATCGTTGAACTTGATTTTGAACTTTACTGAGTCGTTTATTTGATGGCTAAATCTAGTTTTACAAATAATAATTAATAACTTGATTCTATAATATGTGAAAATAAAATATTTTTTAATAATAATTAAAGAAAAGCAAAAAAAATTTTTTATCTAAATTTTAATATCTTAATTATGGCTTTATATTAAATAATTAATCAGAAAATTAATAACAGTGTATCGACGCCTGGGTCAAAAAACGGTCTATCTCAGAAGCCATTTCGAGAAGGGGTTAACTCGCGAGTTGATTCAAAAAGGGGTAATTAGAACGTAATTTTTTCTTAAAATTATGTAGTGGCAGCTCTGCACGATTTTGAAATGCATTTCCTAGAAAAAGTACGTAGCAAAAAATTCTCGAAAAATCAGGATTACTTATCTAACACAGTTTCTGGCTATGCATTATTATAAATAATTACAATTAAATAATATAATTATAATAATTATAATAATTATTATAAATAATTAAACAATGAATACGCACGCCCAACAACCACACAACCCGGAGGGCAACTTAATTATTATAAATAAATAATTAAATAATAATTACACATATCCAACAACCGCACAAACCGGGGGACAATTTCATTTTTATAAATAAATAATTAAACAATAAATACACAAACCTAACAACCATACAACCCGGGGAAGAGTTTAACAATTACAAATAATTCTTGAAACAATAAATACGCAAACCCAACAATTGCCCAACCCGGGGGAGTGTTTAATGATTATAAATAATACTTTAAACTTTAAATTTATTTACAAGCAATAAATACTTACCCGCGTTCCCTTGTTGTTGGGTGTACGTATATATTGTTTCAATATTTATTTATAATCATTAAACACTACCCCGGGTTGTATGATTGTTGGGTTTGCGTATTTATTGTTTAAAGAATTGTTTGTAAATGTTAAACTCTTCCGCAGGCTGTGTGGTTGTTGGTTTTGTGTATTTAGTGTTTAATTATTTATTTATAATAATTAAATGGTCCTCCGGCTTGTGTAGTTGTTGGGTATATGTATTTATTATTTAATTATTTATTTATAATAATGAAATAGTCCTCCGGGTTGTGTGGTTGTTGGACATACATACACTGTTAAAAAAAGCATGAATTTTAATGCACTTTTCAGTACCATATTTACATTAAATTTCATGTATGTGGTACATTAAAAATAATTAATGTACATTTGTATGAAAGTCCATACATGTTACATTAAAAGTCAAGCTACTTTTCAAGTAGGAGTACATTAAATGTCAACGAAATACATTAATATTGCATTACTGTACGTTAACATGAATTTTCATGTACAAATATATTAAATTCAATAAACATTCACGGCAATTTCAATACTTATTTTCATGCAAATACATTAATTTTTAAGTACAAGTACCGGAAATTTAATGTAGTTGAAATCCAATTTGATTTATGTAGGTGTCGGGGCCATGTATTTATTGTTTAAGTATTTGCTTATACTATCCCGGCCTTTGTAGGTGTCGGGCCTACGCATTTATTTTTTCGTGTACTTATACTTCAAAATTAATGCAATTTGCATTAAAATTATTGTAACTGCATGAAATCAAATTGAATCTTCTTAATGTTCAGGAATCTTCAGGAATCCCAAGAAATCTTTAGTAATCTTTCATAAGAAATTACGGAGTGTGTAGCTCCTCGAGTTTTTAAGTACAAGTACAGGAAGTTTAATGCACTCTGTTATTCTATCTGAATTTCATGCAGTATCAGATTATTCTAAAAAGTATTAAGGAGAGGCCGGAGTTCACGTCATTTGACGTTACGACGGTCTGTGACGCCTATTTGAGCCCGTGCATAAGATCGTACTGTGACGCGTAAAAAGACGTCAAATCAGTCATCTCCGGCCTCCCCTTAAACAATAAATACCTACACCCAGATTAAAATAAAATATATGTAGGCATTTTTTGTAGTGGGAGTGTTGGAGGAAGTCCTTGGGGAGTGGGATGAGCCCGGGCACCTTTGGGTGCCCGCCCGACTGGTCGCTTGGTGGCGTAGCGCGGGTTTGTTGCGCTCACTAGCAGACCAGTCGAGGCAACTGGATATATGTATCCGAGTTCAGGGGATACTCATGGCATCTGAGGCAAGGGTTGTCTATCGTCAGCTCCACTGACGAGTCTTGGTGGACAACCCTGAGAGAAAACGCCTAGGCTTCCTCCGGCCTCCTACATATAATAATAAATTATAATTTAATATTAAAATATTAAATTATTAAAATTAAATATTTAAATTTTAAAATATGAAAATTAAGTTAGCGGATCAATAAATTAGCATATTTAATTGAATGTTTAATTGAAGCTTACATAAGCAGATGAATTATATCCCCGAGTAGAAAATTTTTCCGGTAGCCTGACTAGATCATAAGGCCCTTATAAGGTTATCTGTTAAGGTCCCTATTAGGGTTGTTATAAGACGATTCTAAGGACCCCAGACGGCAAAACTATTCAAATGAACTCTTTTTAAATTTAAAAATTTTAAAATTTAACTCTTACTGTTTATATTTGATTAAAAAATAATGTGATAATTTCATTAAAAAATAATCTGATAATTTCATTAAAAAATAATTTCATAATTTTATTAAAGTATTGTTTGAAAATTGAAGGTGTATACATTAGTTTAAGTATTATTAAACTACTTTATTATATATAAATTTGCATTGACAATATGGCCTAAAAATGTACAACGACTTGTGATAGAATTTAATTTTTTTTTTTTAATTAATTAACATATTTTTTATTAAATTATTTTCAGCATCATAAGTAAAAAACTGAACCCTTCATTTTTATTAAATAGAATTAGAAAAATTGTAGCATATCAAAGGAATCTGATACAGATATAGGAATAAACAAGTCTGATTCAGAAAGTAACTATAATTTTGATTTCATGGAAACTGAAGACATTCAGTACACTTTTCCTACAGAAGATTTGGAAAATCAAAAAATGATGAAAATGAAGCTTCGTTTTCTCTGTCTGCTGCAGATAAAGAAATGTCTATAGATAAAGAACTAAGTGAAATTGAAGAATATGATAGTTATAATAGTGATAATGAATTATACAAAGACAATTATAATTTAAAATTGACATGTGGTAGTAATGATTTGTCATTAACTGATGATTTAAAACAATAAGCCATAAAATCTAAAATTCCACAAGTTAAATTGGATGCATTTTGCCTCTGCTAAAGCCTCTGCTAAATCATCCTGAACTTCCACTTTAGTCAAAAACTTTACTAAAAACGGATTTAGCGTTGCAGAAGTAAATAACAAAATTTCTACCATAAGATGAAAACGATACATCGCAGTTTATTTACTTTGGGATTTCTCCTTATTTGCTAAGGAAAATAGTTATTGATCATCATAAAGATTTTATTATGAAAATACAATTCAACGTTGACCGATTTTAGGGAAAGTCTACAATTCTGATTGTTTATACAATCCTTTTACAATTGCCATTTATTATGGCAAAGGCAAGCCCAAATGTGTCAAGAAATATTTAAAAGACTACATCGAAGAATTAAATAGTTTATTAAAAAATGGAATTGTAATTAAAAATATAGAGTTTAAGATTCACATAATGTATTTTTTATATGATCGACCTGCCAGAGCATTCTTAAAATCAATTAAAGAGCATACAGACTATTATGTTTGTGAACGCTGTACTGTAAAAGGAACTTGTTATAAAAATAGAGTGATTTATCCATCTGTTTGTTCCGATAAAAGAACAAATCAGTCGTTTAGAAATGTGATAAATCCAGAACAACACACGGATACTTATCCGTTAATTGCAATAGATCCTCCTATTGATATGATTAATCATTTTGTTTTGGATTTTATGCACCTCGGGTGTCTTGAGATCACAAAAAAATTATTAATCGATTACTGGTTAAATATCAGTACATCGATACTTACCAGAGAAAATGTTCTAAAAATATCTCAGCGATTAATGAATTTATCAGATCAAATTCTAACAGAATTTCAAAGGACGACTAGATCACTGGGAGAAGTTCAAAAGTGGAAAGCAATAGAATTTCGTTTTTTTTTATTGTACGCAGGCCCATTTGTTTTAGAAAATATTTTGCCAGAAGATATGTATCGACATTTTTTGTTGCTACATACAGCTTTTAGAATATTATTAAATCAAGAGCTACTTAAATATATAGAATATGCCACAAAATCTCTTGAAAGATTTGTTTTTCTGGCACAACAACTTTATGGATTAGAGTCACAAGTTTTACATGTGCATAGTCTAATACATATTGTTGATAATATAAAAAATATAAATGTCCCATTGAGCGAGATTACTGCTTTCCATTTGTACTGGCGACAGGGCGGTCTCACCTAGTGTACCGGAGAGGGAGACCTCGGGTTCACACCAGGGGGAGAAGGGCTCTAGACCTAAGAGTCAGAACCAGCTCACCCGGTGGTTGTCCAGAGAAAGAGGGTCATCAGAACCTCGGACTCTGGAGCGTAGAAGCACGGGCGCGATCGCGAACGCAATACCCGGCCTGGTACCGATTGAGGGCCTCAGGAACCCGGAAGGCGCTACGCTGGGCGAGGGAAGGGAGACGAAGATGGCGGCCTGCTCGGGAGCGGTACCCGAAACCGAACAGGCGGCCAGCGCGCTTCAAAAGCTGAAGCTTTTGGATCGCCCGAAGCATTCGGGCGCTCAGAGGCGGAAGCTGGCGAAACTAAAGAAACGGGAGACTGGTACGCAGGGGAATTCAGGACCTAGCAGCCAGACTCCAGCAGCATCAGCAGAGGCATCGGGAGATGGATCGGGACCCAGGGGCGTTAAGCGCCGCATCGGGTCTGCGGAGACACCTTCGGATGCTAAGCATCCCCGCAAAAAGCCCGCTACGGAGGGTAGGGATATAACCCTGGCCACGATGGCGGACCCTCTGCCGCGGGCAATAGTCGCGGAAGGCTACCCGGATGAGCTGCTTACGCAACAGCAGTTGACGCTCATCAGTGGGGCGGTTCAGGCGGAGGTCGACAAGATGCCGTCTGGACCGTGACCGGCCTTCCGGAGGTCCTTTTTAAAGAACGGGGCCATTATAGCGGTCGCCGAGGATGCCTTCTCAAGGGACTGGCTGGTAGCCAACGTCGCCAATCTCAGACCTTGGGAAGGCGCCAAGCTGAGTGTTGTCGGGATGGACGCGCTCAAGAAACCGTACCGGGCCACGATTTCGATTCCCGGTACAAGGTTGGAGCCCAGTGCCGTTCTGGGGCGCTTAGCGCACCGGTATCCGGACATTGGACGGAGGGGCGACAAGGAGGGGCCAGATTGTGGAACCTTGTTGGTGCTGGAGATACCGGAGTCCCCAGTTAGAGCGCTGAGGCAACGTGATTTCCGGCTGCAATGGGGGCTGCGTAGAATCACCGTAAGGGTGGATGGGGCTCCTCGGGAGCTGCCAGCCACGGCATCTACCGAACCACAATAGTCGCCATGGCTATTAGTGGAACGGTAGTTACTCAAATTAACTTGCATCACAGCAAAGGTGCCCCGAGGGCGTGTATTTTAATAAAGGGTTTAATAGAGGGTCTCAGACGAGCCGTCGCTGTTAGACCATAGCTACATTACGTTTGTATGGATGGGCTCGGGAGTCTCGGCGAGAACCTTCAGGAACCCTAGGAGAATGGATTGGGATGCGTATAGGGAAACTCTCGGTAACGAGATGCAGACCTTCAAGCCCAATTTCGAGACGGTTGAAAAACTGGAATACTGGATGGATGAGCTACATAGTTTGATCATCGACTCTTATCGCAGGTGCTTCCCCATGTCAACAGGGGGGAAGAGCAAAAGAACCCCCTGGTGGACGGAGGGGCTGCAGCGGTTAAGACAGAAAGTGAGGAAGACCTTCAATAGGGCCAAAAACACTCGCAAACCGGAAGACTGTCCACAAGAGAGTCCAGAAACTATATAAGAAGCAGATAACTGCGGAAAGGAACAAGGGCTGGAGAGACTACTGCGAAGGTATCGAGAGATACCCGGAAGCAGCCAGGCTCAACCGGATCCTTGCCAAAAACCCTGAGGTATGGTTGGAAGCGATCAAAAACCCCTCAGGAGAATATTGTGAGACGGAGGAGGACTATCTGCAGCTTTTGCTGCGGACGAACATCCCGGACTTTCGCAATGAGATTGGACCACTGGACAACCCACTTAGGGCTTGGATGAGACCTAAGAAAACGGATTGGGTACTAGCGGCTCGAATTGTTACGCCTAAAAAGGTAAGGAGGGCTATTGGAAACTTTAGCCCCTTTAAAACCCCAGGGGCCGATGGTATATTCCAGCACTCCTACAGGAGGGCAAGGAGCAACTCATAGAGGCCCTGGTTAAAACATTTAGGGCAAGCTTGGCGTTAGCACACGTTCCAGAGACGTGGAGAATCTCCAAGATTGTCTTTATACCGAAGGCTGGAAGGTTTAGTCCTTCGTCTTTAAGACACTTGAAAGACTGGTTGACAGGTTTCTGCAGGACGAAGTACTGTCAATTAAGCCACTACACCCAAACCAGCATGCCTATAAAGCAGGGCACTCTATGGAGACCGCATTGCACTCGGTGGTCTACCGGATAGAGGAGCAGCTGGAAAAAGGAGAGAACGCAGTGGGAGTTTTCCTAGACATTGAGGGAGCGTTTAATAGCACTTTGGTGGAGACGGTCCGCAGGGCGGCAACTGGTCAAGGCGTGCCTAAGAGCCTAGTTAAATGGATTGAGGGCATGCTGATCCATCGCCCAGTGGAGGCCAAACTGGGAAGCACCACAGTTAACGGATTGGTCAGCAGGGGGTGCGCACAAGGTGGAGTGGCCTCGCCCACAATTTGGTGTCTGGTGGCCAATAGCCTTCTGGAACAGCTGAACGTGGGCGGATGCTATGCTCAGGCCTATGCGGACGAATTTGTGATTGTTACTAGAGGGGGCATTTGCGAGGCTATGGATGCCATGCAACTTGCCCTCAAGAAAGTGGAAGGATGGTGCCGGTCTACTGGGCTATCAGTAAACCAGGGAAAGACCGAGTTAGTCATCTTTTCCAGAAAATATGTCACCGGCTATAGGACGCCCAAGCTGGAAGGCAGAACCCTGGTAGTCAGAAGTGAAGCTAAATATTTCGGAGTGGTCCTGGACAGGAAACTGAACTGGAGCACTCACTTGAATGCTCAGTGCAACAAATTTCTGACTGCCTTCTGGACCTGTCGAAGAGCTTTTAGCAACAACTGTGGCTTGAAACCTCGTGCTGTGATGTGTCATTACAGGGCAATACTATTACTCAGTCTGGTATACGCCGCACTTGTGTGGTGGCTCAGAGTTCGGGGGGTAGGCGCTCGAGCGTCATTAGAAAGACTGAGAGGTCTCACTCTGCGGGTGTCACAGGAGCACAGCGCACTACGCCAATTAAGGCGCTGGGAGTACTGGCCGACGTAAAACCCCTGCATCTCACAATCATGGGGGCCGCAGGTACCGCTGCGTATAGACTCATAACCTTAGGCAGGTGGAAATAGGGAGCTAGGCATACCCTGTTTCCGCCAGAAATAACGGAAGCACCAATCTGGTTGATGCAGACGCATATTATGACCTCGAGATACCACTTTAGTAGGGGTTTTGAGGTCGTAGTACCGACGCGTGAGGATTAGGGCGGGAAAAGGGACACGCTACCAGGCAATCGCTGGACCTGGTACACAGACGGCTCTAGAGCTGGTAGCAGGACAGGGGCAGGCTTCTACTATCGGAAGGATGGCAAAGGTACCTTCCTGTCACTAGGACACGGTCTTCCAGTCGGAGGTCGCTGCCACATTAGGTTGTATGCAGAGAATCCTAGACTTGGGAACCGAAGGCAAACGTATTAATATATGTTCGGATAGTCAGACAGCCTTGAGGGCACTGTCAGGTAACAGGGCAACATCGAAGCTGGTCTGGGAGTATAAGCAGGCACTGGGCAGACACTGGACAGACTGGCGGAGGTTAATTTTGTTCGACTACTCTGGGTACCGGGACATACCGGTATCAAACAAAACGAGATTGCTGATAGACTGGCCGCCCTGGGGGCCAAGGCCCCCATGGTGGGTCCAGAACCCGCGATCGGAGTGGCCAAATACCTTTTCAAAGAGAAGATCGCGGGCTGGATAAGGAATTAGCATTCCGAGGAATGGAGGGCAGCAGATGGCTGCCGTCAGACTAAGACCATGCTCGGTGAGAGGGGGATTAACGAATGGACCCAGTGCGTTGGAGGACGGAATCGAAAAGATTCCAGACTGTTAACGCAGATAGTCACTGGGCATGGTCGTCTGAGATATCATGGACTACAGATGGGGACAGAACTAGAGGGAGGATGCAGATGGTGTGGCGAGGCGGAGGAGACCTACTGACGTCGTGCCCTCGTTTTGTCCAGCTTAGACATCAAGTGTTGGGAGAATATTTCCTAACAGTTGAGCTTTTAAGAACGACTTGCTCGGGTGAAATCCTCTCCTTTTGGAGAAGGACAAAGCTACTCGAGTAAGCCTGGACTAGGAGATGGCACAATGGGCGTATGCCCAAATGTCCAGGGGTGATAGATCCCTTCTCCGACATTAAATAATAATAATAATAATAATAATAATAATATTAATAATAATAATAATAATAATAATAATAATAATAATAATAATATTTATTGACTAAATGGAATTTCCAATAGACGAGACAATTCCAGATACAGAGGCTTATTTCACAATCACATAATAGATGAAAATATCAATAATCATAATCGTTCCTGATAAAATACGTATCTTTCTATAGAGCTCTTAAGAATGTAGGTAATATTATAACACTCAAGGATTTGGAAGAAGGTGCGCCGGGATCTGAGTTAGTAGCTTCAGCCGACATTACGACAATTAGAGCACTTGTAAATAGTGCAGCGGTAGTCCAGCTGTGGATAATAGGACACTCGCTTCCTAACCAGGTAGATCGAGTTCAATCCCCGATGCTTTCTGCATACTTTTGTTTTATGCATTCCTTTATAAATTTTGGATTTTCATTCCTTTATAAATAATTAATAACTTTTTTAATAGCTATTAGTAACTTTGGTAAAAAATACTCTGTTATAAATCTAATACAAATACTTTTGCTTTCTTAATTAAAATGCTAATCAGTATTTAATAGAAAATTAATTTCGACGCAATTAATTTATCTTCTAAAGTTTACAGCTAAATACAAATAAGTATTTTTTAAACGATCTTAAACGATTTTTCTTGCAGTTATGTAATTAGATACAGGTTCACTTTTGTTAAAATAGGTATATTAGGCCACGAGCTTGATGCTTACAGCTTCGGCAAAATGCTTTGATCCACTAACGCGTCGCCTTTCTCTTTTTTTCGTCAGCCTTTGATCTTTATCGAGCAAACAAACGGAAAGCCAAACGAGTTTCGCAAGCGATAGCACATCGTGTCAAAGACGCGAGTCATAAAGGCTCGTGAGACGTAGACGTAGAAAGTCAAAGAGCAACAGATAGAAATAGCTAGGGAGAAATAAAGAGGAATAGGAGGAGCAGCGAATACGAGTAAGCCAGAGAGGGAGAGGGAGAGAAAGGGATAAGTGGAAGTAGTTTTCGAGCGAGTGAGCTACCTGCCGAACTGATGAAAGGTTCCTTCTGATCTTCGTTCGGAGAAACTCTTTGATATAAATACACGAGCTTGACATAACGGGGCGCTGTGCTTATGTCATTCCGAGGCACTTTAAATTTTCTGCTTCGAGCGACAAGAGCAAGTGATTGCATACGTATTGACAAGGAGCCGACTTTTAACCTGCGAGTTAACGGTGGTTTAGTCGCTTCGCAGCAATAACACGGTATGAGTATTTGAAAAATAGTATCCAAATTCAAAAGAACTGTTCGGCACCTGAACTTATCATTTAGGATTGTAAAAACTTACCAGGCGAGAAAACTTAATCAGTAGAATTCTTACACAATCTTGTAAAATAACTGTTTTTAAATCTTTAAATTGATATTTTTTGTATTCTGTAAACTAATGGTATTTAATAGGAGAAAAGAGAATTATTTTGTACAATTTAACCTTGATTCTCTTAAAACAATACATGCATTCAGTTTTGAGTCAGACCCAAATCATGGCCTCCTCTTTTCCTTAATGCTTGCAGAATTATTCTTTCTTTGCCTTGACGTTTGACTCGATATAATGCTTATACAAAATTTTGATTTTTAATTCTAGATTGTTTGACACCTATATAAACAAGACACAAGTTACGGATTTATCCATAGAAGAAATGTCTCAATTTGAAACATCGTTCTCTTTAGTAAGTGAAGTACTTGGAATAATCTGATTTCTTCTTTCACGCGTGACCAAATCCTCACGATGAATGAGTTTGTGATAACCAAAGGGATGAGAAAATACACAGTATCGAGGTAGAAACGAGAGAAAGTTCATTGATCGAATCCGGCAGCCTACAGTGCGTTACGATACTGCACATTTTAATTCCGAGTAGTCTCGTACATGTTTCTCTGCGTTTGACGTGCTCACGTGACCTATAGCTCGCTTTCGACAATGATCAAGTGTGACGAATTCAACTGAGCGCGTTATTACCGAATTTGCGGATATTTCTTTCACGCATTAGCTCCAATTGTTTGTTGAATGCGCACAATTAGTTTACAATCTGATTTATGACTTTAATTCTGGATAATGATATACAAATGATATATATTTTATTTATTTATTTGTATAATGCAGCAGTTTGAATTTAAAAAATTTAGATTTATATTCAAGTAAAATCTATTCTTATAAAATTTAACAATAATTTTGTCATTCAAGCAAAAAGCATAGTTGCGCAACGAAAAATTTTACGTTTTTTTTTATATATACTTTCAGTTTTATTTTATTGCCCCATATATATAGAAAGGGCTTATATAATCTTTAATAAAATAGACATTACTTAAAATCTACGGGACTCTTCCTCCGTCGTAGCATAAATCCAGCATAGTCTATGAGATTGCAAAGAGGTTTTTGTGATGATCTTTCTATTATCAGTAAGATTTAATAATATTAAATTTAAAATTTAATAGCTGAAGTCAAATTGTATAAATATTATTAAATTAGAGAGTAATTAGGAGAGAAATTTTCAAAGAAAGTTTTAGCTATTCAAACGTTATCACGAACGCAAAAGTTTAGTGAATTTCGACGGTCAAATCATTAAATTCCTTCACTATTAATTTCCAAGAAGATTACTGTCATCAGTAGGTCATTAATTCACTTATAAAATCATAAATCAAAAACATAAATCAATATAATTAGATTATCATATTTTTCTTTTTTTTTTTACTTATTTAACGTCGCTCTATTTATGCTTCCTTACGGTATATATGCTTACCAGTGACAAGCACCATCGAAGTATTTTGATAAAGAATGTACGTGTTCACCACAGTGGTGCTTGTTTCGATCGGTTGTGACTAGGATCTTTCAGTTCGGAGTCTTAATCAATTCCCTTTGCTCTTATCGATCGAGCCACCGAAGATCCCGGTGAAAATTCAACTCGCCCATAATTGTGCGAAACTCTCGAGCGAGACCCGCATTAACCGATCTTTCCGCTATTCATGCACTCGGTGCAGTTGTGGAACTTACTAAAGTTGGCTACTGATCAGGTGAATACGCAAGCATCCAGCACAACCCGAATATAGGCTCAACCTCCGGCACCAAGACAATCCGGTAGATTTCTTTTTTAAAATTGCCCCTGAAAATATCGTATTAATGAGCATTCGAACTCACGCATTAAGCAATGTTTGGCTTGAGAAGTTCACTTAAAATTATTATTTTATATTTTAAGAAATACATCTAATAATCTGAAAATAAACTAGAATTATTAGCTTATAAAACTATTATTTTACGTTATAAACCATTGAATTTCTATTTCATTCCTTTTAGTATCTTGAATTCTTACTCGTAATGAAATAAGTAATGAAAGCGGAAAAAATATTAAAGAAAACTAGGTAAAACAGGCATAAAGGGTTTCCGTGTTAATACAAAACTGCAGCGGTGTTTGCAAAAGTCTCATCTTCAGCAATGTAATCATTGCAATGGGGAAAATTAAAAAGAGAAAGGGGGATAGAGGTGCATAAAGGAAAATAGAGGCTATGAAAAGAGGGAAGAAAGTCACAAAAATTTCAGCAACTGGGTTTTATATAAAACGCTGTGTATTTACGAATAAAGTATGAGACGTTGACGTTGCACGTCAGCTGTATTGGACGGGACAGTTGTTTGACTCACAGCGAATGCAGAATCTTCTCCCCCTTCCCCCTCTCTCTCTCTCTCTCTCTCTCTCTCTCTCTATCTCTCTCTCTTTTGTCTCTTTATCTAGGACTTTTTGCAGCTCCATGTAACACCATAGTTTTTAATTCCGTTTTTCACTTATTAATACCTTTTCTGCGACGTTTATATAAAGCTGTACTTTAATTTAGCATTTTATGAGCTTCTTACGTTCGCAATTATTAGTATGCAGATTTTATAGAACTTATATATAATATATTTTTTCGTTTTATCGATTTTATTGTTTTTTATAAGTACGAGCACAGTGAAGCACGTGTGTGTGTACAGTGAATAAGATTCAATAAAAATAATAACATTTTACACTTCATAAATTCATAGACAATATTTACTTTCTTCGACTTACAACAATAAAACATGAATTAATTTAAGAGGCTAATCAATGCGTTACCACCATCAAGTATAAATTAACATATATACGTATGTTTTCTTTTTTTGGATGAATATCATTGAAACATAAAGTTTTAATGATTCAAGTTCATTGACATTTCCAAAATGATTTCCTAAAAAATTAGGAATCATCACGGGCAACGAATATTAAGTCCTTCGACTACGGGGATATCATTGAAACATAAAGTTTTAATGATTCAAGTTCATTGACATTTCCAAAATGATTTCCTAAAAAATTAGGAATC
>JAWWEM010026650.1:0-17827 GCA_035582935.1 Ormyrus thymus | reverse complement strand
AAGTTCTAGCTAGAAGTCTAGATTCCAGATAGATCCGCTAGATAGAATCGATCTAGAATTGTAAGAAAGAATTCTAGTATAAATATCGGTAGAATATAACAGAGCCTTTGCGCGTGCATTGCGATGTCAAATTAAATTATTTAATTCTTAATTTTTTATTAAAATAAAAAAAAATATAAACAATGCAATAATTATTCAATACATAAATTTGATAATATTTAAAAAAAATCTTTTATACTGCTGTTTTTGCTGTATATATATCTGATCGAAATCATCACCAGGTTGCCGATGACGTCGTTAAAAAAGCCCCGGTAAGCCCCGTCGGATCTTTTTTCCCGTTAGGGGAAAAAAGCTTTATTAAAAGAACCCCAGTAAGCCGCGCTTAAGACAAGGTCCTGAAGTGAATGGACAACTAGACCCTGAAAGCTACGGAGAGGATCACCTGGATATCATCATCGGCGGCCTGACGATGCTTTCTACAAAAAATATTGGTAGAACAAAAGTAGCACTCAAAACTGATTTTTAATTTTATTAAAATTGTATGAAACAAGTATATTGAATAATTATCACTTTATTTCTATTTTTTATGTAATTGTATTAAATACGATTATATGATATACAATTTTTTAGATAATATTTCACCTAAATTAAAAGTATAAAATATAAGTATATGTAATAATCGTCCAATAAACTTATTTAAGATAATTTTAAAAAATTATTGATACTTATAGTCCAGTTCTACCGATATTATCATGTACTTTGTAAGAAAATTCTAGCTAAACTGCTAAAATCTACCTAGATTCTAGCGATATTATCGGAAAATTGCTACCAGGGTTGAAGATATCTATTTCAATATTGACATAGCTTTTAATACGTAATTTCTTTTTAAAATTAAAAAAAATTTATTGTTTTAAATTTTATGATAATAAATAAATATTGTTACTGTTATCGATGTCGTCAGGTTCGGATGCACTTCTCGAAATTCAAATTGTTGTTAACAAAATTTGTTTTATCAAGCGATCAAGTAATTAAATTTATATATAAATTTTGTAAGTAATCTAAAAATAAAAGATAATCGAAATGTTAAATATTATTTTTAAATCCTATTTTGTATAGCTGTGGTATATATAGTAGCTCTGTACAGTGATAAACAGTGTCTATTAAGTATAGTATATATAAAGTGCTGCATTGCAGTTTCTCTTAACGTTTATCTTCATTGTACTTTTCCAAAGTGAAGTTCTTTCTCCAATATGAAGTAATATTTCTTGTCATGCGGAAAGAGCACTATCACCTTCAATGATATTCAGAGCTGCGATTAAACTATAAACATGATTGAATTAAGATTAAAAATTACTTTTATTAAAGTTATGTTTCTGTTATGCGATTGTAATTAGTTTTCTCTCGAAGCGCTATAAAAATTACAAAGACTATTAAAGAAGCTCAAAGACGCATGAGAAACAGGAAAAATAATTATCTTATTTATCTGCGCGATTTTAAAAGCACTTTATTAAATATATCATTTTAAAGTCTACGCGCAAAAGGAACAGTTTCGATCAAAGGAATATATAAATTTTGGCGCTAAATTAATTAATGCAAGAAAACTCATTCATACTCCGTAGCGGATGAAATTATTCATCTCGATACTGAACTTTTTCATGGGGGATAACTAAAGACTCGAGCGTCCAAGTTTCAAATGAAAACTGTGCCCGTCGCGAGACCCGCTGAATTGACATAAATTTGCAACGCTGCATAATTATAAGGATATATAGTACTAGAGAAGTTCGCTAATTTCATCCCGCGGACTGCGCATTTACTTTCGAATAAAAATAACGTAAACTTTCGCCTGCTCTCGGAAAAGCAAATTCTCTCGACGAAAAGAATTTAATTAAGGAAATGCAAGCACATAATCAGTTTCCGCGCGACTACTGAGGCTTTTGTCAAACATAATAACACTTGTTCGCATGCTGGGCACTATTTGTAGAATTTCCCCTTCTACGGTCACGAAAAAGCGCAGCCGTCAAAGCTCGACACTCTCATTTTAGCAATGCAGCCTATTATACAACGTGTACAACAACACAAGCCTGTTATGCGTCTACAACCTTGGCCTCCTGCGAGAATGCCTAAAAAAAATGCCGGCGTTCCCGATGACGAACCGAGCTGCTAATTTGGGTAGTGATTTTAAATTATTGGAATTACCGGTTACTCGCTCGGCTGAAATATGGCGACCTTAGCAATATTTCTGAAGGTTCAACCTTCTTACTTATTATTTCTACATTACACGCTGTCTTAATAACATTTCCGTTTAAAAGTTAAATTTAACCCAGCCACGCGTATAATTAACGTATCTACCTAGTTAAAATCAATTCATTTATTTCTTTACAAATAAAACACGAGAAAATAGCCGAATTTTTTCCCGAATCGTTCCGCGAATAATTCTTCGCAAATCGTTTAACACAATGAGCAGAACCTGCTTAAACGATCGTCAGAACGAAGCAGGCAAGCAGGATCGCGTGGCGTGCAAAGCTTAAAAGCTCAGCTTGTAAGAAAAGAGAGAGAGAGAGAGAGAGAGAGAGAGAGACAGAGGGAGAGGGAGAGTCGAATACGCACTGCAGCACTTGGGGCGGCTTGAAGCTTATGTCAAGCCTGTAGGTGGCCTCGGCACTGAGTTTGATGGTCTTGAGCTGGCGGAACCTCGCCGAGGTCTCCATCTTGCAGTACACCGGGCCGGCATTGGGCTCCCGCCTGAGCGACAGGGTCACGCGGAAATGGCCAGCATTGTCGCCCATCAGTCCCCATATCTCAAACCAGCGACTGACCGCCTCCTCCTCCTCCCTCGTCCTCGTCGCCCGGCAAAAGCCACGCTCCGCTCGCTGTCGGGCCCACCGAGCCGCCGACTTCAAACCGACGCGTCGCGACGCTCACTGACCGACTGCTGTGCCCCCTCCGACGCCGACTCCGGGCTCGCGAGCGCGGGCTTTTTTGCCCCGGCGCATGCGCACCGCGGCGGGGGTGGGAAGGGGAACAAGCCGACGGATCGCGCGGCCGCCTGTGCGGAAAACTACTTTTGGGTTAATTACTAATAAGGAGGCGCGTTTAAATTAGACATCCTCGCGAGTCCCGGATGCGCGGAGGCAGACGGAGCTTTGTCCTCGATTGAGAACTTTATTAGTGGCGCTGATGCTTCCAAGTTTGCTTTGTTGGCCGGAGGGAAGGATGGGAATTGAATTAATTGTTGTAACTTTGTCGGGGAAAGTACGGTTTTGCGTTTGATTTATAAGGGATGTAAATTAGACATATTCCGTTCTGCGGTATAATAAATTTTTGTTAAAGCTCGTTAGTTACGACTCGATTAGAGGCTTCATTTTTATCTTGGCTCGCGATGCGAAATGCAACAATTTTGAGTAAAGGGTATTTATTGGAGCAATAAATTTTAGTGCCGGGTTTTCTGATTCTCATCACTTTTAAGTTAATTAACGAGTAATAAAGGTAGAAGCTGCAATCAAGACCTACGAGCCGCCTCCCCTTTCAGTCTATTGCGACAATAAAATTTTTTATCGTCGAGCTTCTCTGCAGACGTACAGGGGATAAGGATTTCAACGTTTATCTACAATGGGATTGAGACATAATAATGTGCGATTTTTATTTATTTTTTGAAAACGGCAAATTGTTGAAAAAACAGTTTTTGACTTTTGAAATGTATATAAGATTGCCCTGAATTATCAACGGGGCGAGGCACGCACGAGGCTAAGCTCCAAAAATACGATCTACAAAGTAACGAGGCAGGAGTACACTCCTGCACCACTCGCACTAAAAAATTAACGCCGACTCCCGTCTCTCCCCCCAGCGACGAGCCTCTAAACGATACATCCGCTCCGTAAAAGAAGGACTCGGCGGTACAACCTCCCGAAGCGCGCGTCTAAGCTAACTTTTGGAGGGGATTGTATTGCGACAACGACCTGCTGAGGCGTCCTCTGTGTGCGGTAATCCCCGGGGACTCTCGGGAGTCCGCATTTTTCTGTCCTCCTTTCGGGGGCTTTTAAATTTTCCAGCTCACGGCTGCAGCCGCCGCTTGTTTTATGGACCGCGATTACGGAGAGTGGGCTTATTTCCGAGGCTCAAGGTCGACTGTGGATTTTCGCTTTTGAATTTTTAACATAGATGTAGGCACTCGAACGGGGTGGCTGCACTGCGGCAAAGAGCGAGAAAGCCGCTGGACTGCCGAAATTGGGGTCGATGCTGATTGTTGCCATTGATTTGACGCGGGGCTGAATTCTGTATTCTTGACGTTTTCATCCATATTTTACGTTGCTTGAATTGTAGATGCTTTTATAAGCTTTGATTTTTATGCAAAATTTCAAGTAACTTATTGGATGATATTTTTAAGTTTACTGAAAGTTAATAAGATTGATTAAGTTAATAAATTTTTTATTCCAGTCATATAATCATTGATTTTCTCCGCCACACAATTCTTGATTCGTAATTTAATCTTTATGTATAATTTGGCTGATTAAACTTGTTTATTTATTCTACTTGTATTAAATTAAAAGCTTAACACTGAAAAGGGATTTAACATAATTTCTTCGCTTTGTAGCTAAAGCTCTTTTTCAAGAATCCCCTCGTATATATTTTTCTAGTTCTGCTTCGCGAGCTTCTCTCTTTAGTGACAGGTGTTTAGATTTCACGAAGTGTACTTTTCTCTACTTTCCTTGTCGTGACTCTGCTTCTTATTTGATTAAGCAGGCTTTTTAGGAGCTTGGAGGGTTGGCACTATCCTTGAAAAATACTGTTTTAGTAGGTTAAAGCAAAATTTTATGTTATTGTTGAACGTCCTTTCCCTCAATAGCTTCGCAATGTTGTTAAAATTGATTTATATAAAGTAAGATTAACATCTCTTATCGACATTTTTAAAATGGGCTTATCTAGATTCGCACACGAAGTTATAAAAGCTTAATGAAACTATATACTATTTTGATATGGTATAATATTTTTTTAATTTAAAAATTGTTTATAAATAATACACATAGCTGCGATGTACATCAGCGTACAGATTTTCTATTCATTGATGCAATTTAAACTTTGTATCTATTATTCATCAATATTGTTAACCAATATTGCCCACTTTGTTAATTTAAAGTACTAAAAAATTTTTATCAAAAAATCTTTTTGACAAAAAGTGTTTGAAACTCCTGTAGTATATTTACAGGAGAGTGTGCGACATTTGGGTAATGGATTTTCCTGTAACTTTGGGATATGTTTTCTAATGTTAAAATATGAAGAAAGCCAAGTCCGTTGAGCCGAACGGATTGGCTTCCTTGATATTTTAACATTAGAAAACATATTCCAAAGTTACAGGAAAATTCATTATCCAAATGTCGTACACTTTCCTTGTTAGTTGGTTTACCAATTATTTATATAGTGACATAGCTAATAATAATGTCTTTTGTGAGAATAATAATGTCTTTTTAATCATTTTAAATGTTCCTTGCATTTCGACTTCTCTCTAAGAGTAAAATGGTTGATGGGAATATTTTTCTCCAGTTTTTTTGGTAGAAAAAAGCAAGCCAGGTAATGAAAAAAAAAAAAAATTTCTTTTAATCTTCTATTTCAGTGCTGTAGAAAGATTTCAGAAGCTGTAAAAAAGTCTATTTAAGTTGGACGAAATATGACACAAATATGCTCATTTCCACGCTTTATAGCTCGTAAGGAAGAACTGAAGTGCAACATTTGAAAAAATTATTTCTGTTAGCACGAAAGCCTTGTTACGAATCTAAAAATAACCTGAATCTGTTCTACTGTAAAAAATAGAACTGCACTTTTGCGAAGGATATACCATTGGAATTATTATAACAACTTCTGCGTCCTTCCTGTAATGTAAATGCGAAGTATTGGCCTTTAGTATTAATCAAAGCAGGTACAAAACTAAATAAAAATTTGATGAGAAATATGTAATTTGAATACTTTTGCTTAAAGTTATCAAGTTTGATAGCATAATTTTTATGTACATTGAGTCGCTAATACCCAATGTGAGGGACGCGACATTAGATAAATAAATTAAAAAAAAAGTTTAATGTACGAAAATATCACAAAAGCACGCACTGTTAATTAGAAATTTGATATGCCTACGTGTTTCAGCACAAAGTTTTTTTACTATGCAGTCTTTTTTAATCAACTTTAATATGTCTACGTCTCCGCTACATAATATATTTCTCATGTGCTTAAACTCCACGTGCGATCAATAATTTTTTCTGCACACAAAGTTTTTGTTTTCAGTACTTATTATTACGCAAACTCAGGTATAATAAAATAAATTGGGGCATTTCGCGGAAATTGTGGAAAGAAGGTTCATAAAAATCTTTTATTCTTGCTTTTTTAACGATAAGAGAACAATATCCATAATATCGGATGAAAAAAAATCTCATTCTTAGTATCGAAATCATATTATCAGTTCGAATGTTTGTTCTAGAAATATTTAGTTCAAAATTGATCAATAAAAGTAAGAAGATTATTCGATGAAATTGTTATGCATTAGTATACGTATAAGAAAAGAATGCAAACATTTTTTCTGTTCCGAATTTCCTGCAAGGAGTATTATACATTCATTATACTGTTTTGTTCTTTTTTTATCCTCCTATTTGCATATCTTTTACTGAAATTTACAAAAAAAAATGTAATTGCAGCAAGCCTTTGCAGAAAACAAACTATAAGCTAATTACTGTATGCAACGTCTGACTTAACTTGGAAGTAACTACTCAGCTGCTTTAATATATTTCCTCGTATTTCATTTTATATGAATTCCAGCTTTTAGTACGCACAGTAAAGGATGCAGTTGATTCGACGAAATTTTCCTACAAAGTTTGACTAAAGTAGCAAGAACGCAAGTTAATAATTTAAGTACAAAATAAACTACATTACATTCTTTCAAAATCAAATCACGCCACACGTCACGTGTTCAAAGAAGCCCGCAAACTGTCAACTGACCTTGCCAAGCAAGAAAAAAACTACAATAAAGGCGGAGTAGCGCGCAAAAAGCAGGGAAATCAATCGTATCCCCTTCGCGTCGGCTCGGCAAATGCCGCGGAGAACCGCGCACCGCTCGGACGTGGACAAATTGGGTCAAATTAAAAAAAACGGAGCCTCCGCTCCTCGATCCACTCGCGGAGAGGAAAAGATAGAGCCTCGGCCGGCATTATTCATCGAGGCGCGGAGGATATTTCGATAATCGATGCCTCCCCCGAGTGCCGCGTCTCCGCGTCGGCTGCAGGCGACTTTCTTGAATAATGATCCCGCGCGTGCACTCTCATTGTTTCTCTCTTATTCTGACGCGGCGCCGCTCTGCGTCACGTTGCTACCGGCGAGACGGGGACATATTTTTGTGCGGGAAGCGGGCGTCTCTCGGAGAGCAGCGAATCTTGGTCAGAGATAACAATGCACTCTGCTCAGGCGGGCGAAGTTCCGAGTCGGTGTTTATTTAAATGGCTGGCTCGGGCTGTGCTCTTGGCAAGTTTCGATTTTGATAAGGATAAATGGGTACGTACTATAAATAGGATAATAAAAAGAAAGCTTGTGGTCCCTTTGAGCTGTAATTTACTAGCTTGCAAATTATGCATGGAAATTTTTATATCACACGCTGTTTCTTTAGTTGGATTGGAAAATTTCTTTGTGATCGTTATGTAACAGCTGTTAAATACTGTTAGTAAGGCGATGAGTGAAATGTAGAGTAGTTACAGGCTTATATTCGTCAGGATTCTTGTTTTCCTAAAACTGCGGAATCGCAAAGTAAGGCAAGAAATTAACTTTATCATCAAGAAATGGTTTAGAGCTAAATCAATCAGTTCGTAAAATTGGATAGTATGCGTAATACCAAATTTTCGCTGAAGTGCTTTTAATACGCGCAAACAATTTTCTATAACAAAATGTCTCTATGAAAGAAGTTTCAAAAAAAACGTCCATGTTTTGCAGCTTTTTTATACTGCCTGTCAAGAAAAATTTAACATCAAACAGTGAAATGAAAACAAAAAACAACGAAATGTTTTTTGTCTTTCTGTGTTCGGAGTACAATACGGCCTTGCAGCGCAATATGAAATGAAGGTTAATGTTTAAAAAGCTGATAAGAGATGTCGTAATTTAAACTTGTACACGAAATTACTATTATCGACACAAGTACTTCGCGTTCAAGTGAAATCCACATATAATTGTTTAGATTATCAAAAAAAGATACGATTATATCTGCGTATATATAATATATATCCGCAATTACGTTCAATTACACTTAATTGCGTAAAGAAAATACCCGGTGCCGCGTCATGCGGCAATTATGCACGAACCACTTTTGCAAGCTTTTAATATTCATTTAAACTACACGAGAAATCAATAGTTTGATCTTTCGTATAACAAAGCAAACGCTCCGGCTAAAATCGCAAAGAAGCGAATTCGCAGCTGTATACCTTCGCAGACTGCAGGCAGTCCGTAAATCGGTCGTCCCATACATATTCAAACGGCGTTCGATTTAATCGAGAAAAACACGGGTAGGTTTACAAAGTTACCCGGGGGTGGAAGTATTCCGATTCACGCGCGCCGACGGGGATTGCCATTATCTGTACGAGGCGTTGCGACAATTTGGCACGCGATCTCGCGTTTCCGAATCCGCCCGACGTATCCCGTAATCGGCGAGAATTCCCGGCCCTGCTTTTCGTGCGCGCGGGTGGAGGGCTCTCGTCGCGGAGCTCTCCGCTGCCGTTTGGGGGGGGCTGACGAGCGCAGCAGTATTTCAGATTTCGTTCGAGGGCTCAATCGCGTTTACTATTCCATTTCAATTTGGCCGATGCAGTATTTAGCGGGGGAGATGCCCGGGAATCGAAGAAATTTAGTTTCCGAGCTCGTTTCTTTAAGAATTTAAGAGGTCAGAAGTTCACACCGCGGGTTCACATATGCTGTTGAACTGAGAAAATTGAAAGTATGTGAAAATGGAAGGTGGGTGTGTAGCGTTTAAAAGGGCTTTGCAATTCATTTTAAACTTTACTTTAACGCTGTTAAATAATATTCATTGTTTTTTTTTTTTGAAATTGTAAAGTTTTAATGCATGGCGTTCGGTTAGTATTCATCGACGATATTTATTCAATGGCAGAGTGTAGGATTGTATCTATTTCGACGTGTTTATTCAAACTTGCCTATTACTTTTTGATCCTAAAAATATTCAAACATTAAAATAAATGATGCTTCAATTATCGAAACAAATCTATACAAGTCTATTTGTCTAGAATAGAATTAACTGAACACTTAGTTTTGCTGAACTGCATTCGAGGTGAATATAATTGATTAAGTTTTCCTACGTCTAATTAGTATTTCAATTATACATATGCTTATTTAGAGATAAAGAGTGCTTTTCATATGAATTGACATTTTGCTTTCTCCTAGAGGAAACTACGAAAGGTACGATGGAATTAAAGACCGTCACCAAAACTATGCCTTCTAAATTTTGTCGTCTGTTTTCAAAAAATTGTTTTTTAATATCTAAACTGTTTCACAGTTTTGCAATTTCATCCTGTAAAAGTACAATAGTTAATAAAATAGTACGTAATATATTATTTTAAAAACAGGACTTACATCATTTTCGAAAATCCTGATTTCGCTCTGCAATTGGGACAATTCAATTTCCATACTTTTAAACTGCTTTCTTTTTGCTGCATAAATTTGAAAATGTTAATTTTCATTGCTAACACAAGTTTTTTTACGTTTATACATTACTCACATTAAACGATAGTTTTAAATATTTGTTTAGTCTTCCCTAGAGTCGTGATAATTTAATATGCAAATTGATTATTTTTCCGAGTCTTATAATCATTAATTGTTTTCGTAATTCCGTCAATGTCACTTTTTAATTTCCCACTTGCTTACTTGCTCGCTAACTTGTCAATGTCGTGGCCGTGTTTCTATAGAATCGCGTGATGATGCACCTAAAGTAAACTCAAATTGATCTGATTCTCACTCCTAATAAATAATCAGTCACTGCGATTGAAGATGTGAAACGAGAGCCAATGTCAACTATTATATTTTTCTGTAATACATAACTTAAATTTTATTTTTCAGGTATTATTGGGTTATTATGTTCAATATATCATTCTTGTTTAACTATTTTGAGAGAAATGCTCTACTAAAATTTACTATACTTTTGAGTAACGAGGAGACAAATTTGCATTATCCTAAAAAATTACTATACTATATACTAAAATTTAATAGAAATATCAATTTTTAATACAATTATATTAAATTTTAGTATATAGTATTATAGTAATTTTTTAGAATAATGCAAGTTTGTCTCCGCATTACTAAAAAGTATAGTAATTTTTAGTAGACCATTTCTCTCAATGTAAATTTACGAAATGCATTACAATTGGAAAAGAATATAAATTCACCACTGGTACATTTTACTTATTCAAAAGACAAGACATTTAGCTTTTTTCAAGTACTTTTAAAATTGAAAATGAATTGGGAATTCAAAAGGCTTACGCCTTTTATTAAAAGTGGTCTGTTGTCTAAAAAGCAAATTTCATACTATACATTACGTATAAACCGTAATGGAGCTTAATTCCTCGATTCAGACTTGAAGATCAATATTTCTTTGTAGAAGAGGAGCGAAACCTTTCAAATTATAAATATATAATGAAATTATATTCTATTATTGGGTAGTGCCAGCCTTGAAAATGTTTAATTTGTATTTAATTTTATAACTTTATTTTGTTTGATTTGTAATTTATCTGTGTTATTGACAATTCGCGAATTACAATATATTTTAGAAAGTTGAAATTTAATTTTTAATATTTGACTTACTGCTAATTGATTTTATTACCTAATTCTTTTGCTCGATTTGCAGTTAACGGTTATTACATATTTAATTTTCAAAGTATAATATTTTTAAGGATTTAAATTTTTTAAGTACAATATTTTCCTAGGAAGTTTAAATTTTGTTTAGTTTTAATACTTGACTTATACTGATAACTGATTTTATTACTTTTTCTTTTTTCTAAATTTCCAAAGTACAATTTTAATCAATAAACAACTAATATATAAGCTGGCTATTAAAATATATTTAAAAGTCGCTAATGGTACCTTAAGTGCGTAACCACTTTGTATTTATCAACCCATAAAAGTTAAGATAAAAGTTAAGATTCGCATTATCCCTTGCATTTTTACCATAAAGATAATCCGTCCCTTAAAAGTAACGCGCCCTTAAAAATGCAGTATCAAAGGCATATTATACATAAGTTACAAAATACTTCAAAGTCACCAGATCCCCTCCAATCTGAGAATAACGATCCCCCGAGCAAAAAGCACCGACGCTGTTACTCCCACGCACGCGGCCTAAATAATCCAACCACCGGCATCGCCTGCCCGAGCCGCGCTCGCCGGCTAATGCGCGACCATTCAATAACAGGTGTTGCGGCGCGGCGAGGGCAGCTGTCCGGCGGCGCCGAGTTTCCCCGCGACCGCGGCGCACTAATCTATCCGGATCTTGGAGCTGCGCCACTTGGCTGCCCGAGGCGGCGCCGCTGGAGTGCATCCGCTTTTGTGGTGCTGCGCGATGATGATAAGGCTCGGATCGTTGAGCGTTTCAATTTATCAAAACTCGGACGTTTAACTTGATTGTCGCGCGATAAAAAGCGTCTTCGAGCTTCGTCGTGAATTATCGAGGGAAAGGAGCCACCGCTGTAATTAGGCTAATTCTAAAGCATTTATATTAGACTGAGCGCGACGAGAACCCGTACATTTAATTCATTTAATTAGGTTTCACAGTGCGTGCTCCGAAGTTCACCTTTAAGAATATTAAATAAAGAGAATGGCTAATTACGCTTCGGCAATTAAACAGGCAAGGATCGTTTTATTTTATTCGCAAAGAAGCCGAGCTGCGCCCAGCGGATGAGAGGTGCTTTATGCCGCAAGCGCTTAAAAGGGTAGCTACATAAATGTGGAGTAAGCGGCACCTTACTTTGGTTAATATTTTTTTAAAAGTTTACGTATTTCAAGATTCATGTCAATTGGATACTTAACCAAATTAATATTTAAATGAACATTTAAAAAAAGCCACGTTCTTTTGTGCCAATGGCCAATTTTTCCAAAGTTGCGGACTAATTTAACGATTTTATGATAAAAATGATTCTCAAACTCGGTGCATATAATTTTTAATGAAAATCAGGGTGAAATACTTTCAATTAAGAAAGATTGAAGTAAATGTCATTGATTATTAGTTCAAAAGTCATTGGCCTTAAAGAGTATGCGGTTTCTCTTATAATTTTATACCTCAGATGTGGCTGTCTCCTTGTTACTGTTGCATCGAAGACTCTTTAGATCTATTTGAAATATGTTTGTAAAATGATAAATGAAATTCTTTCAACAAAAGAATTTTATTCAAGGGTACTTTCGATCAAAGACCCCCCATGCCATCTGCGTGCACGACGTCTTTTCTTTAGAAATGCAAGTGTGTTTCGTCGCAGCGACAGGCAAAGTAAACAGAAGAGCTTTGGCGGATCCTAAAAGGTTTCAGTCAGATGTCTTGGAAATAACATGTCTCGGCCTAACATTGGCGTGTATAGTTCTTCAAGTCAAAACTGTACATCAGAAATCTCATTCGTCGAAATTAATTTCTGCAGCTGAGTTTTCCGCAAGATGTAATAACTAATTTTTTCTCAACGCAATGCAGAATCAGAATTTCCCATCTAAAGAATTAAGCAGCTTCTATGCCTGTAATACATTACAAGTAATCGAATGTTTTATTCAACAAATGAACTCTTCGCCGAGAAAGACAATAAAAAAATGGTCACTAAACTTACTTGAAGCTAAAACGAATGCACCCACAAGCCTTCGCCGCGTCGTCCTCGCAGCAGTCGCTTTGAGAATAAAACTGCGCGTCAAGGCGGCCCTTTTGATTCGCGGCTGTCTCGCGCGTTCGGCGTTCGACGGTTGTTTCACTTGAGGCAGCTTATAATGAGGACTTTCTGGAAGAAGAAAGTCCCGACGGGTTTCAGCTCCGAGTTTGCCCCAGAAGGCGATATGGGAACTAATGGCGGGATTTTGCGGGATTTTCGCGAGGAATTATGTCCGCGGGGGGAAATAAGTTTCCCAGCTGCTTCGTCCGAGTCGCTTCGGTCTTCGAGAAGTTAAATGATATTGCGTCTTGAATTATTGAGACGATGGGTTCGAAGCAGAGCCCAGGCATGAATTTGAATTTTTAAGACTTTAGGGAGGCTCTCAAATGATTTCTCCTGCGAATTTTTATCATTTGCATTGGTTGGTGCTTTGGATTTTATTTTATGAAGGCATTATAAAACTGTTGAATTTATTGTTATTATAAATGCACAGTAGCCGCTTGTACTATAGCTGGGATTAAACCGTCGTAAATAAATGATATTCATTGGAATAAAGTATATTCGGAACGTCAGTATTTGGAGTATAATTGATCTGCATTAATAATTTCTGAGTTTTCAATTTTACATGGAGATATTTATAAGTAAAAAAACTGGTTTGCTTAAAAATGAAAATGCACTATATAATTTAAAATTTATAGCTATAATATGTTTAAATTTTTTGCTTGAGACGTTCCTTGAATTTTATTAACGTCTGCCACGAAGTTTCGGCTTTGAATAACGTAACTTAATTTTTTTATACAGCAAATATTAACGTACGTACACGCGTGCAAACCATTATTTTAAATAACGAACAGCCAAATCATTCGTGATTAATGTCAAACTTGGGCAAATATCCCGAAAATCAATGGCATCAGAAACCTGAAAATCATTACGCAGCGATTGTCAAAATAAAACATGGCTAAAACGACAAGTCCGATATTTATCTGAACCGGAAAAAAGGAATATTGTCATATCGGGCCGTCAACTTATCCTTCAAAGCACCGTTTCGACTGACGCACGAAGCAGCGCGATTAAGGAACGGAAATGAGAACGGAGAGGGAGACCTTCGTCCTTTGAGCTCGTAATACTTCTGTCTCCCTTTTCGCAGAAGTCGAGGAATCGATATATGCGGCAGTGGTTCAGCTGGGGTAAATTATTCGCATTTTTTTCGTACAGGTGGCTTGCGCAGGTAAACAAATGCGTTTCTCCGGGGGGGAATCGTCCGGGCTTTCGTGATGAAAGTAAATGAAAACGTTCCGAGCGGCGCATAATAAACTGGGCGTACATAAATTTTCATTTCTACGCGGATATTAGTTATCTCGAATAAATTCAGGACCACTTAAGTGTACTGATATTCGTGAAGAAATTTCGGCACTAAGCAAGTTACAATTTTTTTTTCTCTCAATTCGTTTATAAACTGTCAAGATTTTCATTGCCTTTCCAAGTTTTAATGTAATTTTACTCTGCAGTAGTTTTAAGCTTTCTCAAATTTTAAATAAAAATTCAGTTTAATTAAAACAGCGCCGAATAATAAATTAAACACTCTTAAAACCATATTTCTCATATGCATAAAAAGAACCGCATAAAATAGATTTTATTCAAAAATCGTAAAATCCAAGAAGCACCAATTTCACTGCAATTTCAAAAAGAGGAAGCTCAAGGGGGGAAAGAACCCCCCCCCCCCGCGAATGCTTCGCAATCAATCAAGATAATCGGCGGCGCGATCGGGGCGCTGCCAAGATCGCGCATTCTCGTCCAATAGGTGACACGAGGCGCCGCGCCGTCGAGGCTCTCTCGCGGCCGGAGCCCACTGCTCGCGGATGGGGGTCAAGCTCGGCGTTTCGCGAATGTCAAGAGGCGCAACGGAGAGGAATGCGCGTCGCGCAGCCGGGCTGTTTTATTGCGTTCCTTGCGTCTGACCCCTTTCTTTCATTTTTCCCCGGCCGCCTTGACTTTGCGTCTGTGTGTGCGTGCGTGTGCAGCGGGGTACACGGACGCAGGGAGAGCAAGGCGCGGGTAACCCAATTTTCGGAGGCGCTACTTGAAAATGCCGTTTTGAATAAGTGGCTTCGAACGCCGCGAGCAGTGTCGCTGCGAAGCAAAGCCGCGTGATAATTGTATTATCATCATGCTTGCAGGTAGTTTCGGGGGAACTTTTAATTAGTGGAAATATCTGATTTTAGTCGGACGCTCGTAACTGTGGCACTGATTAATTATTACTTACTTCGCACTATTTATACACGGGATTCAGGTAAAAATCCACTTTCGCGGATGGATTTTTAATAAGCTTGATTTCGATTGAGAGCTCGCTGACCCACATGCACCATCGACAGCTTAAATTCAGCTCTTTGTTTAAAATAAAAAGCTGAATACTCTTAGCCATAATCCGAAATCCACATTGTCGAAGGAGGCAGGACAATGAAGGATTATTTTCAAATTATTGAAAAATGAATACCCGACGAACAAAGGATTAGGGCTAATAACGACCGAAGGACGATTTTATTTCCTTTTTTCTTCTTTTAATGCAGGGCGATCAACAGATTTGATTGATTATGTAGGATTAACACTTTCTTTGCATAGATAACAAAGATAATAAATATAATTTGAACGTTTTCTTATTCCGCAATTAGTGATTTTAACCATTCTCTTATAGAAATTGCAGTAATAACTATTATAAATTTTATTAATTTTTTCTACGACAAAGTATTTTAGACTCCTTTTCAACAATAAATTGCAGTATTTTTCTAACAAAAGGGTCAAGTTTAACAATGCTCTATACACCGATTGTAGCTGTAGATATATGCGTGACTCACTGTTTAATAATGAAATTATATTTTATTAAATATGCCTTAATGAAAATATTACACCTTAGTAAAGTAAATTAATTTTTTATTCAAATTTCATTTTTTATTATTAATAAAATTAAATAAGAAGGTCATTGATTATATTAATAATAGAGCCCGTTATCGAATAGACTTTTATCCGTCACCTTTATATTATTTTCCGAACACTATTATATACATCGACAAGGAAACGTACAAAGCAGCGAATGAAAATTTTGCGTGCCCGACCGAACCTTGAATCCACTGCTTCTTCGAGGGAAAGAATGATTATGTACACAGCAGGTGTACGCCCAAGCGGCAAAGCGAAAGAAAGCGCGCTGAATAAAATATCGCTCGCCTCGTTCGCCCGCCGTGTACAAGAGCGTGTGCGTATTGTGCCGCGAGCGGTCGTTGAAAAGTTTTTGATAACCACTCTCGGCCGTGGCGTAACGTGTGCGACTCGATAGTCACCCGCGAGCATTAATGATGCATGGAGCGGGACAGCTGTGCGGGCAATACCACCGCTGATTGCGAGCTGAAAAACGTTTCGTTTCGTTTGCCGCGGAATTATTTACTTGCGGCCTTTTTGCTGGACTCGTTATCTCTGCTCGAGCTGATTTTTGTGCTGGCGGAGGCTTGGTGAATTTTAAACGCGACTTTGATAAGTGTATAAAGTCACTCGCTCCTTTGAGAAGTTTAAATTAATTTGCTTCTCGGCATTGCGCTGATAGTCTTTTTTTTTAAGATTACGAAAATAGTTTTATGATTTCGGAGAATCTAATAAATGTTTTATATTATACAAGACATAAATTTCACAAACAGTTTCAATAAATTCAAGATTTTTACGACAGTCCCGTACAGTAAAACGAAAAATACACTCTCTCTAAAGAACATATAAACGTACGTAACAAATGAAAATAACTCACCTCGCGAAAGAACGCAAATGCAAAATCTGATTTCCGGTGACAACCAAAACGGCACGATACGTCATTCCTTTCCGGACAATCAATAAAAATCTGACTCCTTCGTCCAACACGAATTCCGCTCGTAAAAAGGGGGGGAGCGACGGACGTATTCGATCGGTGACGCTGCCTTCGTGATTTCCGGCAATCCGCGGCGTTGCGTCTGAAATTAGAAAAGGAAAGAAAAATTTTTACCTTGGACGCGCGTATAATGACGCTTAATTAGGCCATCCCTCGCGCGCTTTTCAGGGGCTCTCGTGCACGTCTGCTCAAGGAGGTATTGTTTATGTAGTGTAGAGTAATTGTAGAGTCTTGAGCACTTAATTTGCTTTTCGCTCGATTTTCCTCCCCATTTCTTTCGCCCTTTTTAAACGGAAATCTCGCGTGTAATGCGATTTAACGTCGTTCTGACACAGTTTCTCAAGCATTTTTTTTTATAGGCAGTGATTTATCAGATGAAAATAGATTTGTCATCGGGTAATATGAAAGAAGACTTTTATTTCTGATTTTAATTTTAGTTTCTTTTCTTTTAAACAAAAATACACTGTAGGAATGAGGATTCGGAATAATTTGCCTACAATAATTTGTTAATGTTTAGAATAAATTGAAGAACAATTTTTTTAATTTTGTTTGACATTTTTCGAGACATAAAAATATATTATTGATAAAAAAATTACAAAAATATGATAAAGATAGATACAATTTTAAAGCACCTAAATGTTTAATACATTCGTTTGAAGATTCGTATTATACGTATGAAAAAGTGATTCCTATCATTTTGATAAAGTATCTGGGTAATATACATTTTTTTTAAGCTTATATAACTTTTTAAGCATTTTTGTAATGAAATTGATAAATTTATAATAGGACTTGATAGAATATAATGGCATGGGCTGGTTTAAGTACACACTTTAGTATAGCCAAATATATTTATATATATATTTGACCAATACTCAAGTGTGTACAATTGTTAAGTGCACGATTTTTATGTGCATAAACCAACCTATGCCAATTTAATGATAAAATAAGTTATGCAGTAATAATAATAATAATAATTACATACATTTCGGTAAGGTGCGTTTTGTACACATAAGAATCGTACACGTGAACATTGTACACAATTTAGCATGGCTCAATATATCTA